>JAYJMJ010266068.1:0-33953 GCA_036873875.1 Laminaria ephemera | reverse complement strand
TCCTTCATGAGGACATACACAACCCGTAACACGCGCGATCGGAGTATCACACACAGCTTGCAAAGATGAGTTTCAACCGAATCCTAGATCTCACAGCTGTAGTGATGCTAATATATATAAGTATAAATTGGAAGCGTGTACGAACCCCGCTGTGAAAAGTTGTTTTTGCCTTTTAAGGCAAAAAACGGCATCGGCCGCTTTCGCTAGCTTGTCTTTGCATCATTATTACCAGAACACTACCAGGATCAATTAGAGCTGTGACATGGCGAAGACATACATACAAATCACAGGAGTCATATATTAGGAGTCTCGGATGTGCATGAGACCAAGATTGGAAAGTACACATATGTATCGGCAGTATGACACAACAGTAGCAGCACAGGCATTTGTGTCGTCATACGTACAGCAGTCGATTTGTTGTGATTCTCTAGAAAGTATCCGTATCAATACGGTGTTCTCAGTGCATAGTGAAACCGTTGTTTTTTGTGCGTTTTGGAGGTATGCATGTAGGAGGTGCGGCCGAGCCTCTCGCGCGGCGGAGTAGGCGGAGCTACAGCAGCAGCAAGAGAGGTAATAACTGCACGTTCAGGAATCATACGGCATGTGTGTCGGGTATGTATGATATGGTCCCTAGATTCGCCCACTGGACATTAGCGGTCACTGTTCCTTTCCGTGGGCAGTGCGAAGAGCACTCCCGACTGTTGGAATTAAGTTTGATCTACATCCATCCTTTGACGTAAACGCTGCAAAGAATTATGAAAGCATCACTCGAGCCGGCGACAGGTGGCCGTCCATGACGGCGACCAAGCCCCCTTGTAATAATAAACACATACAACATACCAGTATATATTGTACCGTACATACATACATACACATACATACATACATACATACATACATACATACCTGGTACAATACGTGCTATACATATAATACGTACAATACGTACAATACGTACGTACGTACATACATAGACTCACTTCCTGCTGTGATATCAATGCCTTCGGAGGCCACGCTCGGCAGTTCTCTGGCCTCTCAGACTACTCTCAGACTACTCTCATCAGCTCTTAACCGCCGCAGGGGGAATGATATTTTCCGGACCGGTCCCTTGCTGTCTCGTTTTTCCTTTTGTTTTTTTCGGGGGTTTTTTAACCTGCTTTTTCTGCGCACACTACAAAGTAACGGCACAGAAAACCATGATCCGATAGCCACAGTATTTAAGTACCGCAAGCACAGTAGAACATCATACACTTGGCCCTGCACGGAGCAGCAAAGTACATACCGCAGTACGTTCGTTGCGACGGGACAGCAGAGCGGGACAACACAAGCAAACAGACAAGAACAAGTGTTGCCGAGATCCACTATGCATGTACCAGTTTCTTTTGTTTCCTTTATTCCTCTTTGCTGTTGTTCTTTGAATAATGCGTTATAAAGTCACCAACAACAATCAAATTGGATTGTTTCCAAGTTCTTCTGACACTCATCACTGTGACGGGCCACCGTCTGTACGTAATGTACTGTTTTTTAGTCTGGAATAATTAAGGTGTGGCTAACGAGACCAGAAAATGCTTTCTCTTTGCTGCCACTTCAACCACATGTTCCACGCTGCGGTGTGTGTGTTTTAATAAACCGCGTGTTACACCCATCGACACTCAGCACACACACCCAGTGTCCGTGCCGATTCGTCATCCTGGAGAGAGACAAAAAATGTCTGCAGTCCCAAACTTCGAGGCACGCAAATCGGCAAGATACCAGGTACATAGGGTATACTCATGCATGTGGGCGTCTGGGTGATTTTCCCGGAGCTGACGGCGGGGCGTTTGGCATTATATCAAGTTGCAAGTTTGCACCTACAGTCAATCATGGACCTCTGTCCGCTACACATTACCATTGTATTTTTGCATGCTGAGCCAGCGTTTCGGGCGGCGAGTGTCGCTCGCGCAGCGAAGCGCCTTGTACATACGTACATATATAGACATACCCACATTCTTCGTACGTACTTCGTACGGAAAAGCGAAAATTGATTGTCCGTTCGCTCGCCCAACTTGTCCCGACATTTTTGTTATTTAGGTTTCCCCGATGCGTCACGCGCATGCTTTCGTGAGTGTGGGCGATTCGACCTTCCTGGACATCTCCACCCACGCAGAAAAAAATGAGAGTGAGTTTGCGCAAAGTTTGCGCAAATTCCGTTCGATTCGCGTCGTTTTGATATGTACTGGTCTTCTCGCCGTTTTCTTTCTAGTTTTACACTTCCGCGGCTGAATTGTAAATGGTGAAGAAGCCCCCTCCCGGGCGAGAAACAGCTAGTTGATGTATGGGTGCGTTATAGCATTATAGAATTCAACGCAGTTCCCGTCACCTTCGGTATTGAGGTAGCCGGAAACGTTTCTGAGCGCTTCTTATCCGCACCAATGATCAAGTCCTCACCAGAAGGCCACAACCGCCGCCTGGCGACGCATCACTCTCGCTGTGCTGCATCCAATAGTGCACTACTCTAACGATCAGCAGCAATACGAGGCTATCCGGTGTTTCGTTCATAGTACGACCTCTTCGAACCGATAACCGCGCCCGAGCCAGAGCGAAGTCCTACTGTTTACAGAGTTTGGAGTTGCGATATTTTGAAACCACTGACTGCATTGCTACAACTACCGCTAAATATTTCCACGTGACATACTCAGAGATTTGACGCTTACTCGCTTCTCAACGGTCTACCCCCGCGCTGTCTTGCTGCCGCGAACATATGCAGTAGGAGAAACATGTGTCGTTGACACGGATTGCATATCAGGATGCTGCGGATCGCAGGTGTCACCTGCAGCACGTTGCCTAGGTACGTATCTACGGATATTGTAAATGGAAAGTGTTGGTTCTATACCGTTATCCACAATTTCTAGACCACTTAGTCACTGTGACTTAGTGGTCAAGTGGATAGTACTGTTAAACCAAATATACCTGGTATACTTTTGAGCTCGTAGCACCAATCCCTCCAGCATTGATCTCCGGGGCGAACCCCTTGCCACGGACTGCTCTAGGGCAACGAATCACCTTCGAGCCTGTTTTAACCAAGAAACAGTGACCGATGATGACTGGACTTGAACCCCCGCGCACACCACGCTCAGAAGCGGATGATCTACCCACCAAGCGATGGTCACCGTAACTGAGTTATCTAGTGGATAGTGCTATATAACCAAAAGAAACATTTTAAGCAGGTTACAACAACGGTGGGCACCACACCCACACTTCGCCGTGGAGTTGTTTCCTTTTGCGATGATCTCGGATTACTTTCTTGTCGAGCTGTGAGAGAAAGAGTACGTATGTTGTCAGTGATATCGCGCATAACCCAAAATCGTGGGAATGTCATTCTTGTTTTGCAATATATTGTTTTGGTATACCTAGGCCATAGGTTTGTTCATCGGGTAGCGCGTTCGTTCTTCTCAAAATCAGCGTGTGGGTGAGGTTTAGAGCTTCTCAAGTGAGAACCCCGAGAAACAAAATGGTGCACCTCTAGCGTAGCATGCGTCTCGTGGTAATGACGTTCTGCGCGGAGAACGTGGATCGTTCATGCAAGATATTCGTACGCAGAATCAAAAATGATAATTCCATTTAGCTCACCTGCGGGAATGCGACCACGGAAACATGTTGGCCTTTACTGATGACATCGCCGTTTTAGCAGCAAAACTCACGTATCGTGGATGTTGGAACATGGTGCCTGTCCTAGGAAATCCCCGCTTTGAGTACGGCATGCGCGCACTCGATTCCCTGTGCCGTCACGTTTTCTTCTGCTATGTTTCTTGTGTGAAACATGTTCGAATATTCTCATTTCCCAGAGCGGTCCGTCCTAAACGGAGGGCCCCGGAAATCACTGCTGGCCTGCGAGAAAATCTGAGACACGAGCGGTTACATTGTTGTTGTTTGTATACAGTACCCAATAACCCTCTTGTGGTCACCTCACTAAATGGGTGCAGCATCACCAACATGCACAATCGAGCCTAGTCTGACGCACGACCGTGTTTCCTGCCCAAACCCTTCAAAGCTGGGCATGCAGAATGAATGGCCGGGCGGTGAATGATGTGGCTTGATCGACCTGCACACCAAATGACGTGGTCAAACGAAGTCCTGTTGGTGACCTCGTTTGGTGGTGTATGACCCATGGCCCGTGAGGGAGGGTTTCCTAGCAAATGTTCGGGGTGATAGGGCTCCTCCACCGAAAAACTACCCAAACTCTTTTTCAATCCCAATTGTGGGTTATGCTGTTGCTTTTGCCATTTTCTAATCAATTCGGTTGTTCGTTAGTACACAGCGTACTGTATAATAGTTGTCAAGACCCCGTTTTGGTAAAGTTCAGGACCCTTTACGTCAGCACGGTAAACGTTTTGGAACCCCGTCTACCGTCGCGTGCTGGGTGGATTATATTTAACTCTTTCGGGACTTCATATGGAAAAAAATGTCGATTTTTAATGACGATTACAGCGTCGGCCACACGGTGCAACCCGGACCGCTAGGGTGGGGTATCATAGGCGGAGTACCCGGTGTTCAACGCAGTGAGTTCCAAAACGCGTGCGCTGCATGATACTACAGTAGTGGTTCCTTTATATTGCCGGCATGTGCCAGCCGGAAATCCCGGAACAAGAGCGGCAACCGGCAATACTCCGCATTCTGCCACTACTGTGTTTTCCCATATGTGCCAAGCGATTCATAGGCATTTGCAGCGGGCCACCGGCACTACTCAACCGGCACTATAGAGGGGCCACTACTTGTTTTTGTTTTGTTTTTTTCTCTCTTTTTTACTTTCAATCTTCTGGACAAGCCGTGGCCACAGGTGTCGTCCCTTCTCCCCCCCGGTACGTGCCTTCATTTTTTATCGCGCAAAGGGTTCAGCATTCCCAACGCTCGTCGATTTTCATCGAATTTTGCCAACTCATGCTCTCGCGCTTTCCGCAAGTCAATGTTTTGCACAAGAAAAAGTTCCTACGAGCACGAGGATGCCCTCGGGGGGGCTCGAACCCGCGACATTGACCTTAGTGGTTACGCGGTTAACCCACTAGACCATCGGGGACTATACAGGTACGGCGCGCTCACACCATAGCCGACAGTTGACAAGACCACACGTGCCATTGTTATTGTTACTTCGGCAGGCCCCGAAGAATAAACGGATTTTTCAGCTGTTTTAAAATCGTGTTACTGCGAGGCGTCCCCGGCAATTACGTCCACCAGGGGGTTTTGCTCGTGCAATACGTGACGTCCTTAGCTTAAACGGTAGTATAATTAATCCCTTGACCGCCACCATAAGTGCATTGTGCAATGACTGGTAATTCGTATGCCTTGTACACAACACATGGTGGGACGGTGGGAGTAAACCCGATGGTGTTCTGGGATTGCGCGAGAATGACTTGATTTGTGTGATGTCGCTGTGTTTTGGGGTCTCGCTTTGGCGAGAAGACAGTTATAACGAGAATCGTGTACTGGTGGGTGCTTCGTCATAGGGATATGGTGGTGGCCAGCTTTGGCCAGACGAATTGTTTCCGGGAGTCGTGTTCTGGCGTGAACTTAGTCGCAATGGTGTGGTGACTCGTTGTTGCGGACAAGTACACCATGAGGTCGTCGCACATCAGGCAGATGCTCACCCGTGCGCGATCTAACCCTGCTCGCTTTTACACTATGCGTTGAGTAATGAGCAGTAGGCCACCGATCCTAGCAGGCCAGCAATAGCAGTTGTACGGTTGCGGCAGACCAGAAGCAGGAGATGCAATAGAACAGCACCAGCTACAGTAGCAGTAGTAGTAAGCCACGACGACCACGTCACGTCACACCTGTGCAACTGGCTGTTCGGTCGTTGCACCTGTGCAGCTATCCGCACGTAAGTGCGACAATAACACTTGTGCTTCTGTTGTTGCCGTCGAAGCAACAGCTTGCACCGACCCGAGCAAACAAGCAACATTAGGTACAGCGGACCAACAGCAACAGCAGCACCAGTAGACCACGAGCTCATCACCCATTGACCCTGCGCAGCTGTTTGCACCTGCGCAGTCCAAGCGTAGCAGACTACCAACCCGAGGCAAGTGTAACCCCTTTCCCCAACGACGTACGTTACGTCCACGCTGGCCCTCTGCGCATTTGTTATTCCACGTAATGGCTTCCAGCAACACAATTAGCCTTTTACCCATCGCAAGTATTAACAGGTTCGACGCATGTTACAAAACGTTTAGAGTACACATTTTGGAATCATAACCCGCATTCATGTGTGGTAGTGCAGGAAAGCACAGGGCCGTCAACTTGCGGCCCAACGTGATTGAAGGTACATCTGGAAAGCAGTACTGTAGTGCTGCAAGCAGCCTACGTGCTACCTCGGAGGTTTTTGTTTTTGTGGATTTGTGGCGTTGAACAGCAGGAGAGCTGCGTTCGACGCACGGCATAGGTGTGGGTGTTGTGTCGTCGAACTGGAAGCAATGTTGCCGTGGCGTGCGGAACCCAGGTTGCACAGCATAGCGGCGGGGACCGTTTTGGCGTTGACTGATTGTAGCGAACAGTGCTGCTGTGATGGCTTGTGGCTGCTGTACAGTAGCGCGGCACAGCGTAGCCGACAGAGAATTATGGCGCTCGATTACAGCAAAATATGCTGCTGTTGCATGGTATGTGTTCTCATTGGGGATGTAGTACAGATGGCAGTGTCTTGACGCTGGCCTGAATCGAGTACGCGTGTCCGACTCAGCGCAAACCTTAACGCTGCGTTTGCCGTGTCACTTCCGCAGTACGTTGTATGCTGTTGTGGACCAACCAACCACCCGCCCATCCACCCAGCATCCCATCCCCCCGCCCACCCCCACGCCCCTACGCCCCCACCCCCACCCACCCCTCCACCCACCCACCAACTCATCCCCCCGCCGACCCCCACGACCCCACCCCCACCCACCCACCCACCCACCTACCCACCTACCCACTCACCTACCAGCCCCCCCAAGTGGTATCGCACACCGACCCAACCTAACCCAACCAAACCAAACCAAACCTAGGTAATCCAGTCCATCGCTGACCAGTGCCATTAATGCAATGTGCAATGACCAGAAACACGTACATCTTGTAATGAGGCAACTCTATTGCGCGGTGTTACTTGCGTTTGACAATTCCGATGGCATACCTACAACTCGTTCTTGTTTCCCCTTGACAGATGCACTATCGAAAGGCGCGGGAGAAGAATGCTTCACCGTTGATGGTTGCGACTGCGAGGTTGGCCTGTGCGATGAAGAGTCAGGACTCTGCCCAGAAGGTGCCGCAGTACCAACCCGTGAATCGTGCTGCGATAGGGGTAGCACGTTTTTAGCATTTCGTCGGATTGCTACCAGATACCGCCAATGTGTCAACCACATTAATTATTCGTTTATTCATTTTTCACGTATTGCGTCGGATTGCTCATCGGGTCAAACATTCATGTTATACTAAAGACCGCGTTCGGTTGAGGTTCGACAGCTCCTGAAGTGGGGAGCCTCAGAGAATAGACGGTTCAGCCAAACCGTGCTGCCTCTGTCGTAGCAAGCGTCAAACGTATAAACGTGAACGTCTACCGCGGCATATGTATCCCGTGTTTCAGAGTATCTATAGGTTCGTATACGACCTCATTCAAGCTCATCGCCCAAAATGCTGTCCACCACGAATGCCGATTCTACTGTCTACTCGAATACCATGTGTGTGTCATCGTGCTGAACCCCATCAATAGCCGAAGCGGGTGACATGGCCTTCTTGGTTATGAAGGGCCTAGGTCTTGCGTTGGGGGCGAAAATTGTATCGACCAATGACACGTCTTTAGAAAGGTCAACACTACTCAGGAGTTTATGTAGGGATAATCCGTTTTGATTGCAATATATTTCCAGGACGAGGCGGTTGCAGGTACTCCAGGCCGTGTCTATAAAACCGGAATTCAAGTCTTGTCGAAGGACTGAGTGCGTAGGACAATTATCAAGTCATATTTCAAACCCATAGTCGACTGTATACTGGAAAAATGTATGTACGAGGCAACGCCGCAATTGTTGCACTTTTTCCTAACAAATGTGGCAAATTCCACGCCGTCGTTTGGTGATACGATCTTGCTATTTTGAAAACGGGTTTTTTAAGTCACTGCCTAATTGTTGACGACTTTTTTAGTTCGTCTTCTTCGACAGCAGTTTGGGAAGCCCGCAAGACCCAATTATCTCTAAAAAGAGCAACAACCTGAACATCTGGCTTTAAAAACAATTTCAATGGTTAAAGGGTCGGCACGGGCGCGTAGAACACTTGGGCAATTTTGCACGATATATATCCAAACAACGGCGTGGGTTTCCGACGCTAAAAGGTTTTTGGGCTATGTATAACGACCAGCCTGTACATAGGCGGGTGGTATTCAGAACGTCGTTTGAGGATTGCTTCTGTTATGCATATGATATGACCGTGTAATGTTCCGTACGGTAAAACATCCACCAGTGACGCTGGTGGCACTGTCCACGTACAGTTAGTGAGCGGTGAATACCACGTGCTTCTGACCGGCGCTAGTTCGCGCCGGTGTCCAGCTCGTGGCAGGCGATGTATCGTCAGCATGTCCAGATATTATCAAACACCACGAACTCGTGACAATCAACATCCATACATCGTTTTCCCTTCTATGGTCCGTCCCATCAAATTTTCACACTATCTGGGATTCCAGAAATTGAAATGATGTGAATGACTGACGAATCCCCAGTTACATGGAATGTACCTTTAATATGCCCTGTTTCAGGCGGACAGTATATAGATAGTGGATTTTAATAATTGTTTTCGCGGCTCATAAAAATAACTTTTTGGTTAATACGTTGTTATGTTTTAACTATTAATAGGGCGAAAGGGAAATCTCCTATTTTTTAACACCGGATTTGAACATCGCGCCCAGTGGATCACAATGATACATTTCAAACTTTTTTTCAAGTAGCTTTGGTGGTTTAAGCAGCTAATGAACATGGTTTCCAGGTAAATCTGTTATATTTTTCCAGCAAAAATGACACATACTGCCCGTGAAAACGCAACAGATTCGGGGGAATTGGCCCCATCGACGGTGTAATTTATCTTATTTTCTTGAAATAGAATACATTTGGGCCGTCTTGTTCGTCTCATTGCAGGGAGTTCATTTGATGCATTGCTTGTATCCAACTCGTTTCAGTTCGCTCGAAATACCTCGTTGGAAATCGGCCAAAAACGGCTGAAATATTGGAAACATACAGCCCAAATATCAACATATACCCTGGTAGGGTTTAGTATGGAAATGCAACAGTGTTCACCGGTTTTCAGTTTTTCGACGGATGGTTTTCGATGCGCCTTGCCCACACGGCCCGTCATGAAAAACGTAATTTCAGCGGCTAACTCTCAAAATTGCGCAAGAAAAAGTGGGTATCGAGTAGTGTGAGAATTTGATCGGATGGACTATATGGAACACAAGAGTACAAACCCCCGACGACTTGCTACATGGCCTGAGGTTTTGCTCAAGAGAACTCGCGGATTGTCATGTTCTCCTTTCAGAGTAACGTAGGATTGCCTTGTATGTTGTATTTACTACTCCTGACACGGCGTGCATGTTGTTGTCACTGGCGTTTGGTTTCCTGAACCTGCAGGTACTCCTTCATCCTCAACTACGAACGAAGGTACGACGATGTTGCTGCTGGTGAATAGTTCGTGTATCAGCGCACAATCGTACGGCTGATGGAGCAGTGGTGGGTCGACGTGATTTGATACTCGCAGAAAACGCTTTGAAGAAAAACCGTGAGGTGAACCTTCAAGGCTTTAAGCGCATTGGCGTAGAAATCCCCATGACACTGCATCATCCCCGAAGCCTTGTGTGTTGAGTAAGCCTTTAGGCAGAGGTGGTGGTGAGTAGAGTAGACGATTGGGAGATCTGCACGAGAAGAGGGCCAGCCATACTCCAGGCGGAAACCACATGCGACCTTATTCGTATTCTAAAATATATAAACAAAGGCAGAGCGACGACCCCAAACTCTGAACACACCTTCGATTGCTAGGAACTCTTGCAGCAGGATATTTGTAACTGTCGTCAACTTGTGCGTGCTTGTGGATGGGGGAAGGTTGTTGGCATCGTTGCCCCGTTGCGATATATTATATACTTCGTGGTCACCAGATTGTCTCCAGCAATTGCGTACCTTGTATGAATCAATGTACAGTGACAATACGTACGTACGCCCGCTAGTCGCAACTGTATTGGGAGATCCCATACTGAAACAAGTGCTTTACATCTGGACGGCCGTCCATCGCAGTCGAAGGCGACCGTCCGTCACAGGCCTAAATATCTGGACAGCACGGCAGCACAGCAGCAGAACATCACCACCACCACCACCACCACCACCACCACCACCACCACCGCCACTACCATCATCCCCACACCACCACCACCACCACCAACACCAGTCGCTGCACCAGCACCAGCGGTCGTTAGTTGATGGTGGACAGGAGTAGTTGCTGTGGTTGTCTATCGTAATAAACAAAGCGCTACGTATAACATGATAGGACTCGATGTACCTAGACCGTACATCCCGCAATAGTAAACGATATTGGAGGGTTATCCTAATATAGCTGATTGTCCAGCCCAGACACGTTACGTGCCCCTTGGAGATGGGCTAACTAAGCTGAACCCACATGAGTACCCGGCACTAAGAGTACGTAGTACACACAGCTGCTTATATATCTGCTGTCTGCCCTGAGGCTACGGGCACCTCTACCTAGGGCTGCTCGTGCGTACGAGTAGACAGTATAGAAATGTTGTTTCATACTGTCATGCCACACATCAGGTTATATGCTGCTGCTGAATGTTTACTAGCTACATGAGTCAGACGGCTGGTTTGCCGATCAATGACTAGATGGCTACTCGTACAGACTAGTCCTGGCGTAGTATCCTCCTCTTATGTATCAATCTGTAACGGTTGCAACAATGTGCTCTTCATACAGAAGATATCACATGTGCAAAAGAAGCGCAGGGTGCACACCGGCACACACCAGATCTACGGTAGACCTGCTTTATTTTCCGTTCGATGAGTTTCGTGCCATCCCCAGCTGTAACGTGATATACTGTACCCCTACAACTTGGCCTGTGCACATCATTCTTTCTACAAGAACTGAAGTTGGAATTAAAACTGAGGTCGGATCTTCCGACTACTTTACCTCAAATCTAGTGCGGTATAGCGCACCTGGCTTAACAACGATATAGGGAATCGCGAGCGACGGCATCAACCGCACGCGCCTTGCTTGATCGTGGTTGCATGCCATTGAGCTTTTGCGGACAAAGGACTTCAATAGCGGGTGACTATAGCTCCTACCCAGTTTCATCAAAGCGCACTGAAATCTGAACGTTCGTCGTCGTCAATGAGTTGAAACGATAACATGTAGTTTTTCGATAATTCACATCATCTGGTAACCCGACCCGAGCGTGCTCCAGTTGCATCGCAGCCTCCACCTAAAGGCCGGCGTTGTTGTTGCGTTGCAGCAGCAATGAATGAAGCAGTGCAACGACAAAGGAGCTATACCGCCATCGGGGGCGCTCTGACTCGTCCGGGTCGGATAACAGCCCAGAGGAGGGTGAGATGGAAGAATGAAGGTGCTCGTTTTCACGAGCTAGCTTTTAGAGTTTTGATCATCGCCCGCTCCAGATGGCGCAGGCAAATGCCGCAGGTATGGAACCCCTCGCTGCTGACACTAAGCAGGATCTTGCTCCTACTCTTCATGTCGCCGCCTCCTGAGCAAGCGGGTGGGGTTTGGCTTGCTTGTGTGTCGTGTCCGGTAGATACACACTGCCGCTGGTGCTGCAGTGCAGGAGGAGTACTGCTACAGCAGCTCTTGCTGCTTCACGATGCTGTACCACGTACATACTACTATTATGACGAGTGGGCTCGGTGATGATGGCCTTGGCTGTGGCTTGGATTCTGCCTGTACGAATACACGCCCTATAGCAGTCAACAGCAACAGTAGTGCTCAGCACTGCTGTGGAGTGCAACAGCAGTACCAGCAGTACCCAGTACTGCTGTAGGAGTAGCGCTGCACGATAAACACTGCTCTACTAGTACTGCTGTACAGTCAACTGCTTAACATGTTCGGGCAGTGTTCCCAACTTATACGTCACGTTGGTTCAACCATTGATACTGCTGGATTACCCACGGGGTGACGGGGTGTAGATTGTAGACTAAAGAGCTCCCTGTACTTGGCACTAAAGGTTTGTGCTTTCGGAGGGGAAGCGCTGGAGGTATTGAGAGCGCTTGTAGTGATTGGGAGGATTCCATTTATGCTTTTACCCTAAATTTCAGAAACTGCGACTTTACGTTAAGAAATACCGGCAGTCTATAGCCGTACCTGCAACTTTTATACTGTTTAGTGCTGGATGATCTACTGTAAGACCTACTATTCCTGCATCCCATACGTTTTATATTTCGTTGAGGCGATGTGTTAGCTCCAAAATTTGGCCGGTCCGGCATTGGGGCGGAGCGGCCGGCTATAATCCCTAGTACTATACGTACGATGTTGTGATACGAAGGCTATTTCTTTTCTGTCTTCGATCATGTCCGCACATACATCAAGTGAACAGTGGCCGGTGCGACCCGAGAATCACCCATACGAAGGAAGGTCGTTCGCCATAACCCACGTCATTCACAACTTCCCGCCCCAGGTCCAAACCGTGTCTTGGTGCCGTGGCGTCCCCTATCGCCCGACCCGGTGCCGACCGACAAAGGTTCAAGAAATATACCACTCTGTCCGGAAATCGGCAGTAGGGTTCGTCTGGATGTTCATATGAATCATCAAGCAGTCCTCGAAACCCCGGACGCAGTAGCGGAAGGTATCAAAGTTCCTTCACTACAGCATATGCCAGCAGAATAATATATTTTTGTTTAGATTCTACCTGGGTATGTCGACGAAATTCGACATCAAATTGAAGATAAAGGGATTCAGCATCAAAACCCAAAACAAGTCATCAAGGCCCACTGCAGAGATAAGTAACATTCGGTGAAAGTCAGTCAAGAATGGCAGTCAAGTAGCTACGAGTACCTACGCAAAAACTATCGGAATAAAAAACAACAGGCTGGCTCCCACCCCCTCTCCTTAGATATACCCAAGTAGCGAAGTCACTCGTGCTACGGTAGGGGAAGCACCATTTTTTTATGAAGCTCATAGAAACCTCATCCATCAATCCTCTTCGAAAAATAGCGTAGCCTTCGCTCGATACACGATGCCATGGGCTAGGTATCTAACGGAAAAAATGTATATACATATACATCGGGCCCACAGATAATGGCTAGATACTATTTTGAGGAGCCCCGTCCGTGACAAATGGTTAGCTCAAGCGTTCATCTCCTACCACCGTAGCACCGCTCAAGTCCTCCCCCCCCAACCACCTCAAAGGAAGCATGATACAGTAGTCTTTCTGTTTCATACCATCATGGTGCGTTTAGCTTTTGTGATGTTATCACAACTGTGTACGCTCGGTGGTGTTGAACGCAACAATCAATGCTAAAAGAGGCGAACCATCGCCCTGGTGCTGACGTGACCAGTTACCGTGCACACGTAGGGGGCAGCACAATTTCCCGTCGTCTTAATGCAATACAAAGCCTTAACCAAGGCTTCGCCGTGGCTCCGCGCACGATCGCAATGGTCGAGGATGTAACACAACCGAGGCCGAAAATGTGACAGTACTTTTGAGAGGAGAGTTAAGAAAATTCCATCGTTGAGTTAGGTTGACGTGGTTGTCATGGGCCGGAGCTGGTGGACCAGCCCGGGGTTAGGCCGAGCTGGGACAACCGGCCCTGCCCGGCCCACCCATTTTCATTTGGTGGACGGCGGCCCGGCCCGGCCCATCCAATTATCATTCGGTGGGCCACGACTCGGCCCGGCCAATCCAATTGTCATCTGATGGGAGGTGGCCCGGTCAAGACCATTGATTCTCCAGAGGATGGGCTGCTTCCCGGCCCATCCACCGGCATTTTCAATATTTGACGGCCCGGCCCGGCCAGGCCCTTGACGTTGTCGACTATGATGGCCTGGCCCGGCCCCTGACATGGGCTGCGAAGCCCCTGAGACACGGGCTCTGCACGGGCAGGTCCGCCGTTTTCGTGACCCGGACCGTGGTTTCGATGTTCCGGATCACGATTGGCTGGGCCACGGGCCTCCCCATGTGTTGTCCCTTGCTATAAAGTGGATGCGGACGTGTCGTTTGTATATTGGTTGTATATTTGTGGAGTCCGTGGGCCAGCTGTTTCTGGCCCGTGAGGCACACGTACTCACTACCCACACAATGCTGCTCCACCAACGCACCCGTTTGACACCTTCCGTCCCGACTGGCGGACCACCACCTCTTTCTGCTGCTGCGACGCCTACAGCAACAGCAGCTGCAGCAGCACAGTAGCAGCAGCACAACAGCGGCAACAGTTCCTGCTGCTGTAATACCTGCTGCTGCAACACCTACTATCGATATGTCATTTGAAGAAGGCAAAGCTATCGCCTGTGATCTGTTGGCGGGGGGTTCTCATGACATGTGCTATAGCAGCAATCTTCATTCTCGGTTTGATAACGATACACGATGTTGGACGTCGCTACAATGTTCGGCTCAAAGAGGTCCCCTGTCTGCACCTACTTCACGAATCGTTCACCGGCGGTTCAGTTCGAGTCCAACCAGGGCAAGAACGTCAACTGCTATCTGGGTTATGCAGACGGTAAGGAGAATATTCTGTACACCCACAACGGCACCAAGGCTTTGATCAGACATATGCTCAAAGATCATAAAGCAGATTGGAGGTTATAGTTCTCGCCGCGAACAACAGATTGGCACAGGCGAAGAGTCGGCGCGGAATGGCGCTCGTCGAGGCCGTTGTTCATACTTGCTACACAATTGATAGGAGGTTCGGCTCGAGAAATACCTCAGCGCAACAGTAAACCGCTCTCCTGCAATTTGTTTTGCAGGTTGTACACGGGCCGGCCGGTGCCTCGGCCCATGAAAGCCCGCTGCTCGCCTCACGGGCAGGGAGAACGTCGTCGCAGTCGTAGTAGAAGTTGTACTACACCACATCCCACGGGCCGCGGCCCGGGCCGGCCGACGAAAACACTTATGCCGCCTAAAGGGCAGGGTGAACGTCGTTGTAGTACTAGTACTAGTACTAGTAGTAATAGTAGTAGCAGCAGTAGTACACCACATCTCAGTGGCCGCCGGCCGGGCTGGGCCGTCATATCACGGGGGGCACTTCACGGGCTGGGCGGAGCGGCCCATAGAAAGCCTACTTATCAAGGGCCGCGACCCCGCCAGGCTCATCTAATTTCAAGATGATGGGCCGCGGCCCCGCCCGGTCCATCAAGTTTTCAGATGATGGACCGCGACTCGGCCCGGCCAATCAAACAGTGTTGGAGTATGGGCCGACGCCCGGCCCGTCTCACCAAGTTACATGTTTCTACCGCTCAGCCTGGACCGGCCCATCACTATGTTCAACATTGTTGACCCTGGACAGCCCAGCCATCACGACCTTCACAATGGCCCGGCCCGCACCAACGACCAATGACAACCCCTGAAAAATATCTTACACCCGACACCTTACCACGCCACACCCTGCAGAGCTCGTACATATATGCTTGAAGTATTGTTACGCGTACACACGTTGCAGTAACTATTATGCCCGCGGCTGGCTCCAGGTACGGCTGCAATGGCCGAGAGCGATAGCTGAGGCGGGGCCGTAAAGGCGACCTAATCAGTTGCTATATGTTGTCGTAGTGTTAATAATACTTTATTTTTATCTGCACAATACCTGGTACCTGGTCAGTACTAAACAGCAGTATGTATTCGTAGTTACGGTAGGATATGAGACAGCATACTTACTGCAAGGTCGCCGCTGGCTCCGAGTAGTGTACGCGCATGCTCCTAGTGGTCGACAGAGGTATTATAGGTAAGCCGAGGACGTAAAGCCGAGACAGTTATGTACAAAAGCAATGGTATGTAGCGCTTACAGTAGGGGAACTGATTGCTGTCTACAGCACATGCGTATCGACGGCTCCGCGTGCAAACTAAGCGGTGATGGTCGAGAGACGGACTGGTAGGTAAGCCGAGGGAGAAGACCGAAAACTGTTGATATGGGTAGCACCGTAAAAGAACACTACGAGAAGAGCGTTGGAAAAATAAAAACGTCAAACCTCGTGGGAATCGAACCACCCAGGTTTAGTCGGCACACATGCATAAATACCGTTGACCTAGATGCAAATATCATTTACTACTGTCGAAACCACAGCTGACGTATCTCAAGTTAGTTTATGAAAATGTGTGTTCTGTGGTGCGCACGCCGGTAGTTCCGAGCTCTCAATCCTAGCTGACAGAGGAAATAAAACTCTCTCCGCGTTCCAGGGATTCTGTATGTAGGTTTGCACCACCCGCACAGAACAAAAAAACATGAACGTTTTTTAACGCACCGTGGATAGGCGTACGTACATGACCACTCTATAACCCGAATCCGTGCAACGGTCGACCTCGATTGTTTTCAATGCACGAACATAGACGTTCCCGTCGCCGACAGGGCCCACAAACCGAGGACGTTTCATTGACGCCCACTTGCCGACGCTCACCCGCTCCTTTTATGTCTGCCCTCGCTTTGTCTTTGTGCCTCGACCCGTGTACTGTACGTGACAAAGAATGTTCGAGCGACCCTGTATGTGGTTCGGGATGCTGCGCGGATCTGCTCGACATATGTGTCCGTAAGTTCGTGGCGTGTTGGAAAACCTAAATCGAACGGGGCTGAGAGTTCTACGCCCCCCCCACTCCCGAGAAGAACGTCACGTCGTGTAACTTCAGGCCGCCGGGAACGCACGAGACATGCACGCTGAGCCATACGTCCCTGTTGAAAGTTCTCGCCAAATCGTTTCGGACGTCGTCAAATAAAGAGTCGGCATACGAAGTACAATCCACATGCACGATCTATATTGTGGGGGGCGTATGGCAGAGGTATTCCCTATTGAGCCCTCTTACTGTCGCAGAAGTAGTGATGGAAATATTATATGTCTATGCTACAGTGGAGATGTGGTGCGTGCACGAGACGTGGCACTATGACGATGTGAAATGGCTTCTGGTATGGTCGCTGCGTGTCTTCGTGACTAGCGGTATAGATATGCAAACACCAACGCTTTTCGTGCGCAAATGTCGCTTTGAAAGGCTCCTGACGGCGCCGTACACACACCTCTTTGCTTCTGCCTTCCCTTCCAGCAAAAGGGGCAGTTGATGCCGGAAACGAGTGCTATTCTCAAGATGGGTGCGACTGCTTCTATGGGATATGTTCCGATGGCATTTGTGCAGGTGCAGTAGGATCAACTGTAAGAAGATTATTTTGTACGCATTATTCGACACCCGACGAATAGATATGGGTCATGCGGGAGTCATGCTACGACAGTCGAGATAGAGCTGGGACCAGTGCGTACTGACTGACAGGTCTCCACAGCTGAGAAACTCTCAAGCATACATGCAATGCCTAGCCGAGGGGGTCAGTTCGTCAACGTCCGCGTACACTGTTTCTCGGGGTCGGCATTTGCTTGACGTTTCGGTCTCCGTAGGGTACGGACTAGATCACATACTGTGTTCCCCCTGCAGTCCGAGCCGTGATGCATCTGATACACTAACGTACGGAAAACTCATAACATTGTGTACGTGTGGAGTAAGAAGGCGCAAGCTGCAGTGGAGCCATCATCGTACAAGAGGGTAGATGCTTCGTCACGGTTTGCCGCTAAGACGTCGATTTGTTCTACAGTATTGTAGCACCGAGATAACGACAATGCAACCTACGCCAGTTGTCAGGAATATGCTGCGCGTTTCTGGACATCCGATTTCGAAACAATTACCTGAATGCCAGTTTACTGTATAGACAGAAGCTCATTTACAAGCACATTCTGGTATGGTTACTCGTACCACTCGGTTAGTAGACACGCACCACATTCAAGACGAACATCACTCCAAAATAATTCCCAAAGGAAAACACAAGGGCCGACGCCAGTAGCTATGCTTTGTGTAAACGTCTGCGTTTGGAGGAGTATAGACGTTGCAGCAACGTGGAAGAAAAACACGTGCTGCAGTATTGGATTCACCGGACTGGGTGACCGGACGACGGCAATGCTTGGGGTAATAAGCTGGACTTGGTTCGTTTTGTCTGTGTGCGCCCGCACACGTAATTCTCAGAAACGACAACAGCTGTGTTTGAAACTCAACCTACCAATGACCCGTGCTGCGCTAGGACTAGTAAGTTCTGGGCAAACGTATTGTGACTGGTGGCGCTCCTCAACTTCGAAGCTACCCAATATCGTTGGAATACCATTCGTACCTTACTGTACGACACCCTTCGTAACGTACCTGCTGTGGGCCATGAAATTGCCCATCTGGTTGTACTTTCATTTCTCCTCAAAATCAATCACGGGTGATGTATAGAGCTCCTGAAGTGAAGAGATTGAAAATCTGTTTGGTACAACCCTACCGTAGCACCGATCGAATTACGAATACCATGGTATTTTCCGCGTTCACATATCCTGTAGTTATGCGTCGGCTGCCATTCGTGTGTGCTCCAACTTGCGGCCTGCGACAGATTGTGAGAACGACGACCACTGCCCTGGAGATACAGAATGCTGCTGGGATGGGACGTGCGCTGGAGACATCAGCGAATGTGGTGAGAGGTCGTTTAGAACCACGATGGTACTGGTAGCAGGTCTGGCGTTGCTCATCTTGTCGGGTACAGACCGTAGCGATTGTCGACTACAAGCATGTATGGCAATCAATCGGAGTGTTATAGCACGATTTACTGTATAACACGCAAGGTGACACACCCACCGTCACGAGTTTCTGATCCAACTTTCCACACATCGCGAGGGGCGCAAAATGGTCTCGTCGAGATCGTTCCATAGACGCGTCGCTTAGCGTCTGCACTATCTACGTTGTCGAGAAAATTGGCTTGGAAATGTGTCCGAAGGGGTGTGTTATCTTGATTAGAGTACCTGGGCTTTGAGCGTCCATCGTTCTTGTATATTAGTAGAAGGCCAACGAAGCAAGGCTGCCTGATACATGCCTCAGGCCGTGTGAGTTCGATGCAGAAAAACAACGGATTCCGATTTACAGTGTAACACGCAAGGTGACATACCCACCGTCACGAGTTTCTGAGCCAAGTTTCCACACATCGAGAGGGGCGCAAAATGGTCTCGTCGAGATCGTTCCATAGACGCGTCGCTTGGCATCTGCACTATCTACGTTGTCGTGAAAATCGGCTTGGGAATTTGTCCGAAGGGGTGTGTTATCTTGATTAGAGTACCCGGTATACGGTATGTACGCGTTACCCACTCTTCCTCGTAGTTGACCCCGTGTCCTTCCCCAAAGAGAATTCCTGCGATAGTTGTAGGTTCAGAATTCACGCATGTTCAGGACACCCGCTACAGGCGTTCCCTTCTTCAAGCGCGATAGACCCCTCGCGCGTCGAATAAAACATGTACATCGAAACAAACAGTGGACGTTCACAGCAAACGATGGGTTGGTGACGACAGAACCCGGAACGATTAAAATATACACCCCAGCTGAAGGCACCCAATGAAATTCTAGTGACGTGGTAAACGAGCCAATGCTGCCTGATTCGTGCAGTTCGCTGTGTGCGTGAAAAACAACGAACGGATGTCGCCGCGGTCGAAACACACGGCAGCAAGGTCTTGACGATCACACCAGCTCAGCGACCGTGACCAGCTCGAGGCTTGTTGACACGAAACAAGTCCCACGCATTAGCCCTAGCTCTGGACATCGCCATCGCCGATCAGTTGTTAGTATAGCTGGAGGCTTTGAGCCGCCATCGTTCTTGTATATTGGTAGAAGGCCAACGAGGCAAGGCTACCTGATACATGCCTCAGGCCGTGTGAGTTCGATGCAGAAAAACAACGGATTCCCGCCGCATTTAAATCCACACACAGCAGCACATCAACACAACCCACACATGCACAGCGACCGCGATCAGGTCTGAATAGCTGGCGACCAAAAATGTCCCTCGCGTTGGTCTTAGCGTGCCCGCGTCTACAGACATTGGTGTTGTGGGAATCGGTCACGTACAGCTCAAGCTATCAATGGTGCTAAAACAGGGCAGGCATTACACACAGCAGACAGCCAGACACGCAGACATACATGCAAATCGATCAATGGAAACCTGTACACGCACCCTGCAATGAAGAGGCGTGTTTTCATAAAGGGGACAAAATATCCTCGCTGCCAACAAAAAACAACACTCGTTTTAAGTGCAGTATCACAATCGAAAGCGATGGGCTCCTACACCTTCTGTATATCAGCAAAATACTGGTTTTGCAAATATATCAAGTTCTACCGGTACATATGGTCCATGCGGACGACAGAATTGCAAACCACATCGGGTATTATATGCGACTTTTCGGGATGTGAGTACGTTTTGTCAGACCCTGAAAACACCGTTAATACGACCGTCTCAAGGCGCAGGTGAAGTCGGTATTGTTTGCACAAAAACGGTTCCTTGCCTCCTCGCCTTGCAAAAGCTGAAAAAGTCTGTTCGGTTTTTCAAAGGAAAATGTGTGGACACATTTTTGACGACGGATTCGGGCACCTCACGGGCTCACGGGACTTGGAGCAGGTGATGGTTTTGAAAATATACTATCTCCATGATTGATGGAGATATGAGCAAAAACATGATCTAGAACCCCATGTTGTTCGCTTTTATTTGGTCGAACAAATCGTAGGTTTTGTCTTAGACGGGCGGCAACTGGCTCTTATGGTGAATTAGAGCAGGTGTTTTGTTTGTTGAACCAAATATATATTTTTGGAGATGTTCACGTTTTCGTTCAAAATGGCTGAGTTTTGGCCGATATTGGGCAGACTTGGAGTTTTTTTGTTTTTTTTCGTTGCATTTTGTCCCGAAATTACTTATTTTCAGGGTGTAAAAGTGGATTATTTTTTTTCCTACTCCGCACCGATTCCTCCGACGTCACGGTCACGACATCATAAGTTTCATACAAAATATGTTTTTATTGATTATCTTCCGAATTTCATTGTTGTTGTCGTCTTTCTGTGTCTTGGAAGAGAGATATTTCTCCTCATGGCCAGATACACCCATCGCTGCCTCTTGCGATCTGCTGCGTATGTCGCCCACACTTCAACCGTCTCTCTCTCCCAACTATGATACCAGCCGGGTTCCTAACTATGACCGCCTACGGTCGTCTCGGATTACCAAGCCTCCGAAGGGTACCGTACCGTTCGACTCCTCCGATCTAACTCATAACTAAAGAAACGCCAATCTTTTTTTTTTTTCGAAACCCCGGCTACCTAACTCTCCCCCCCTCCCCACCCCTCCCCCCGTCGAAATAATTTAATAGGGTCGGACTGGTGAAGGGAGAGGCACAGATTTCTTGTTGGGTTGGCCAGCCCAGTGACTACCTCAATTTTCTATAGTTCCCAGCCAGAACCGCTTCTCGCTTGTTGCTTGGCTCGGTCTTGCTAACTTACTCGTGAGATCTGCCCCCAACAGTGGGGCGGAAGGGCGCCTGTTTGCCCCCACCAGTGCTCCCATAATCCCCAGACCCCGATATAAACATGACAAATTATCTCTATAATAAACCGTGACTTGCCGGTGACTGCATCTACGGAGACCGTTACTCCTTCCACCGGCAAATCTATCATTTTTGCAATAGGTGTGACTGTGAACGTCATTGGATATAATCTGCTTGTAGGACCATACAGCTCCATGTCAAACAGACCACTGTTGGTGGATAGCTTTGACCCGGAGTACAGGCAAGCGTACAGTTAACGGGGCACTGAAGACCAACCGCTGCGAATCCCGAGAAATTTCGATCGACGACGCAAACGCTATATAATCGCTATCAAGCGTATTCCGAAAGGCTAACAGTCCTCTTCCGAGCATGTATGCCCAAGTCCCATGATGATGATGTGGCCCGAGAGCTGTGTATTGCACAAACTCCCAGAAGCAGAAGGTGATCGGATAGATGCTGTGATGATGTGAAAGATCGGTCGAAAGGGATCGAGAAGCTGTGCTCTCGCATCATCCTTTTATATAAACTACTACAAAACTCCATAATTGCGGGATGACCATTTTTTTCCAAAGCGACAATGCCATGGGAGATCCCGCCCTACCAATTTATTGGGTTTACCTGACGGTGCAGTCGACTGAGGTTGTAGTTGTAGGTCAAAAACTGCTGACTGATCTAAGGCTGTGAGTACCGGACATTACGAGTACACCGCACACAAACGCTGCTGTCTACAAAGCTCGCTGATATCTGCCATCCACCCTGACACTACGACTACTTACCTAGACATACATATACAGGTACGCCGCACAATACTGATGTTAATTGCCGCAATCACACATCAGGCTATGCTGCTGCCGTCTGTACCAGCTTACATGGAACGGTTATCTTTCTTCGTGTTATCAAGAGACGATTGATCACTGCTAATAAATGTAACCTCAAGTACGACCCCTTGATAGGTTAAGGCATCGGATTGATTTGAAGTTCTAAATTTAACTCTTTCACAATAAGCTCGTTACGCCTCTGCGGTACATGCCACGAGTGTTAAGTGCACACACCAGGAATGCAAATTGCTGCGGGGACAATGTTTTATACCAGAACCAACTCGTTCCCTACTGTTAGATGTGACCAAGGGAAGGGCACGGGATCTAGCGAAAGAAACAAAATATGTTATGCTGCTTAATTTTACGTACGGTATCTATCAGTACTTCTGCACGTTAATTGCGAGGTAAAAACTACTAGCATACCTATTTGAAGACTAAAACCGACGTCGCGCGAACATTGTTCCCGGCGGTTTGTTGACCAGGCAATACCATACGTTCGCAGTAGCGTAAAACAGACAATTATGTATCTGTTCATTCCTCACCGAGCACAGACGTGCACAGCCTACCCGGTGTTCCTGCCGCCCGCAAACAAAGGGGCTCTAGAAGCACCTTGCTAACGATCATAACAGCCGCAAAATACTACTTTTCAAGACATCACCCTTCGTTCATGCCGATCTCGTGGTTTTACTTGTCCATATGGCGCGTTCTCCTGCCATGCATGTTGACGTTGTCACATTGACTGCTCGTGTCTGGTCCTTGCTTACATCACGCTCACTCGACCTCGCTGGTTTGCCAAACCGTGCTTCAATTTGCGACGGCTCCAAGCTATTCCCAGGGAATCTTGAGAGGCATTGTTAACAAAACAACCCCAGGATACTGCTGTGCGCATTATGTTTCGTAACTGCTCAACATCATTACGTACTGCGTTATCCAACGACGACCGTTCCACTTGGTATCATGTCACAACGTAGCAGGTATGATACGCACGTCAACGCAAAATGCAGGTATTTAACCAGAAAAGGGTGTATACCAAGGGTGCTGTGTCCCATTTGACGGTACAGCGGAAATAGCACGCATAAACCACCTTATATCAGCTGAGCACATTAGACAAAACATCATCACACCGGGGTATGGCCAAACCAGCTTGGGTCCACCGCCTTATGGCCAATCGAGTTAGCTGTCACCGTTTTATGGCGAGGGTTTCAGCGTTTTGTGGCTTGCAATGCACCGCTTGATACGGGTGTCAGCGTCACACGCGTGAACGTTAGAAGCGCACCACACGCCGTACGGCGCAAAACCAACAGAGCAACGCGTATAGGGGTCAGAACAAACATCGTGATTGGACCACCTTCAGAATGTCGCATCGGCAATGATCGGATGTCGGATCCCTTTTCCGTCCTACGCATACATGCATTTCCACTAACCCACCGAAACCTCGCACATTACTCACTTAAGGCGCGCCTCAAGGCAGGAGCTACCCTTTTTGTT
Source organism: Laminaria ephemera (assembly GCA_036873875.1). Classification (NCBI taxonomy): domain Eukaryota; class Phaeophyceae; order Laminariales; family Laminariaceae; genus Laminaria; species Laminaria ephemera. The sequence goes on along the minus strand of JAYJMJ010266068.1, from coordinate 10,110 downwards.
TTGCTCATCCCATCTATTATCTTCGCACTTGTTCTTTCTCCTCCCTCCGTAGTCGTAACTCAGATCCGGGGTCACGTAGCAGCTTTTCTCCCCCCTACGTAGCTAGTACCGTGTGATTCGAAGTGTATTTTACACTCCCATTCGTAGAATACCCAAACCATGAAACCGTGTATTGTCCTTGGCTTGCAACGTCTCTCAGCGTCGGTTGTCGGGTGAGAAATATAGTATCCTGAAAATATCGTGCTTCAGAAACCCATCTGCAACCCACATCTTAGCACTCGTCCGAGCATCACCATATCAGGGGGGGGCGGGGGCACCTGAAAATGAGGTTCACCGTCCCCTCCACAGGACGCAGACGAGCGACATCCGTGAGAATTTGATCGGATACAGATTAAATACGACCACAAGATAGTAATAACATTCGAGCAAATTAAGGGTTTACACTGTAGAGCGTCACCGTGCCAAGGATTGCTACATCCACTATCTATATAATACCTCTCAGTATCGACTGACCATTGATAAACATCTCTCAGTCTCTTCGATTTGATCAGTTGCGCTGACGCCATGACGTTCAATGGGCTCACCAACCTTGGTAGCATCACCCCCGCAACACGTTTGACGTCTTGGATGACCATGAAAAGCGAACGATTGTCGTTTCGAGTGTCCATTATAACCATGAGGTAACTACCGACACGAGGCGCCAAGTATCCTTACTAACCACAGACTTCTCTCCAGTGGTTGCCTGGTTCAAACACTTGAAAACACGCAAAAACGGCTTTCGACACCGGGGCAGGTAGAGATGACACTTATCAGTAGCCATAATTGTCGTTATAAGATAATGCAGGCGGAGTCATTTGCTATAATGGACGATTATCATATGATACTAGTTTGATGTGTATCGTATGTCAGCGGTAGTTAGTATCATCTAAGTCGCTGCTTGGTAACACAAAGTTATGTGGTACGTGTAGCTCGTATTACATCGACACAGTAGCACGGATCTGTTCGGTATCTCACAGTTTTCATGTGGTAGAGCAGTAAGTAGTCCAAGTACATTTAAATAAAAATATATGAACAGCAATATACAAGCTGTCACATGTGATAGGTGGTAAGTATGTATCGTACGTACGTAGGTACACATATCGGGACTGTCATATCACCAGTATCCAGGGTACCCTTCAGGAACCGGTAGAAACGTCCGGGAATACACACAGTGTACTAATTTGTACGTACCGTAAGAATTGTTGTCAAAGTAACAATAACGGTAGCTAACTATGGGGTCATGGGGTCGTGGATCAATTGGGGTATTACCTGATTTTTTGTTTCATGTTGTTTTTCGAACCGCGAAGCGCACGCGCGCTCAGCCCCCATGAGCTCACTCCTCAACTGCTCATCATCACCAGCCTCGGCTATTGAGCACAACAATCAACACTACCCCGGATTCGCCAACTATCTCTCTGCTTCTTCTATTGCAGAAGCTTTTGTACGAGTTTACTTGACCTTAACTCAGGCGTCTGCCTTTAATATAGGCTGTGTCTTAGTCGGTCATCGGCAAGCGAGTCTAAGCGTACACATCAGCTTCGGGCTGATACACCCACTACAAACTACATCCTCAATAGGTTGCGGCCTCATTAGCGTGCAGCCGCGACGCGATCTAGCGACGGGGGGTACATCGGCGGGGTCAAGACCTCACCACCCCGGCTATACAAACGACAGACGTCCTGAGCAAAAAGACGGGAGTTTCAAGAGCATCTCCTTACTTCGGTATCTCCTCTTGCGCAGAGGAAGACCTCAAGCTTCAAAGAACTGCTCGTCGATACGTGAGTGAGAGTGCACCAAGAGAGCCCCGCACAGGCGTCCAAAGACGTGTTGGCTGTGCGAGATATTCAGAGTGCATCTTCTTCACTGCGTTGGTTTTTGGAGGTTGATTGTACCTTATCATCCCCTCCTGCTACGTCTAGTAAATTTACGACGTGGACTTCAAAATCTCGATAAAACCAAATCGACTACTTCTGCTGTACGCTGTTAAAACCAACTCCACTACAACCCAGTACTTACTGCTCCGGTTAAAAGCTCTGCTTGCGTAGTCCATACCGTGGATCGTTGGCCTCGGGAGACCCCGAGCGACATCTGTGTAAAATCAACTCCCGGCTGCACTACGCTGTCTGTTAAAGGAGCTCTGACTTTTGTTTTTATACGATTTCCACATTCGATCAAAACAAGTTTTGCTCGGGAATCTGACATCAGAATCTACGAAGATCGGGACCCCGCGAAACGGTTTAATACGTACGGGTAGCTATTTGTTCGAGTAGTCTCGACAAGAACCAACGGAATCTCCCGACAGTAGTACGGCTGCTGTCTGTTAAAGGAGCGAGGTGAGCAACCCTTCCTCAGTTTCGACGATGATTTTGACAAGGGATTCGGGGCTGACGACAGGAATCGGCAAAAGGATATCAGGTTCCAACTCGAACAGGTTCACCATGCTAGTGGACAGCGGCGCGTCGGACCACTTTGTGGACGACGAGTTCATTCCAGGACTGGGGAAGAGCATGAGCGAGTACAAGAAGCTGGACCAGCCGAAGCTCATTGAGACCGCTGGCAACAAGAAGGTGTTCGCGACAGCTACTGCTACCATCTGCGGAAACATCATCAACCACTCAGGACAGCCTATTCCCGTTCGCATCTTCGCAAGGGTCGTACCCGGAATGGGACGCCACCTTTTTTCCGCTGCAAAGGCAGTGAAGTCGTGAGTAAACACCAATCTCGAAGTAGGAAACCCCCATCTTCGGTTCAACAGCAACACGTCTCTCCAGTTGAACCAACAGCAAAGGGACGCGGGCATATCCTCGTTTGACGTGTCACTGCGCACCACCAATGGTGTGACCACGACGTCATCAACACCTGCGGTGGCTCTCGCCGCACGAGTAAGCGCCAACATCCGGCACAGGTGACTGGGACACGTGAACCCTCGCTACATTGAGCTTCTTCGCAAGGTGGACGGCAACAGTGTCGAATACACCGGGACCGCGCCAGGCTGCGAAATCTGCGCGGTTGGTAAGAGCACACAAAAAGCGCATGCGACGAAGGACGAGCACAAGACTGACGGGCCAATGGAACTGGTTTATACCGACCTCATGGGCCCCATCACTATATCAGCTAGGGGAGGATACAAGCATGTCAGCAAGTTCACTGATGACTTCTCCCGCATGAAGTAGATCTTTCTCCTCAAACCCAAGACGGGGGCAATCGACTCCAGCATGTCCCTGGAGTACGCTGCCACAGACCCTCTTCAACAGAACGCGGTATCGGAGCGCAATGGAAGGACGCTCGCAACAATGACCAGGTGCCTTCTGAAGGATGGAGACTTCACGCGAAACAGGTGGGGTGAGCTATTCTTCACAGTCGTGTTCCTGTGCAACAAGTCACCACACTCAGCCTTGGGAGGAGCAACACCCTTTTCATACTCCATACCGTCTGTGGGGGGCGACTGCATCGTCGACGAGAATTACTTCATGGACAAGGACTACTAAGGCGATGTAATTGACCACATTTCCCTCCTTGACTTAACGGTCCTGGACTACCCGGAGGAGGGTGTTGTTACTAGACTGGGGTGCCTTCGAGCGAAGATCAAAGGCATGCTACAAGCAAGCAACCCACTACTACTACAGCAAGAGGCAGCTTCACTGGAGCAAGAGGCATCATCACTGATACAAGAGGAACCCTCCCCGCGGGAAGAATCGTCATAAGAAGCTGGAGGAGTACCGTCCTCCAGGGTCGAACCTGCTGCTGTTTCGTCCGAGGTCGTACCTGTTGTATCAACTAGGGAACCAGTAGCACGGCAGCTTCGAGTCACTCGAGCTAGTGCAAGATCCAACCCGAACACGGACGATACCTTCGACAGCGCACTTACCCCCAGTCAACTCGACTACCTGACGAAGGGAGAACCAAGGAGCAAGATCACGGGCATGCGTGAGGATTTTGCTCACGTCGGTGGATATCCGTTTTTGTCATACAAGGCTTTCACATACGCCACTTCTAACCCTGACGACAAACGGTTCTCGGAGGAGGTGAAACGAGTAGTTCAAACACCTCGCACTCATGCCGACACCAAGGGAGGCAAATACACCTTGAAAGCGGTCCAAGATATCTGCGTCAACTCCGGCATCACCATGAAGTACACAGCGACGGTAACGCCCCAGCAGCAGAGGGTATCCGAGCGGTATGGACAGACGCTTGCGACCGAGAACAGGTGCCCGCTAACCGGAGGAAACAACATGCCTGAGGAGGCTACCGTCACGGAGACTGAGCGCCAACGTGCGCAAATCCCGGACAGCACGCCCGCGGAAATCACAGTCACTGAGACGGAGCGCTTGGGTGCGGAAATCCAGGACATGCTACATTACTACGATAACAATCTTCTGGAAGAGGACAAATCATCGGCAACAGCCGGAGCGTCATCGACAGGGGCTAGAGCATCCACACCAGAAGCAGATGTGTCATCGTCACAAAGAGATTGCAGAATCGTCATCAACGTCTGAAGCACTACCGCAAGAAGCTGGAGTGTCCTTGTCAGGAATCACACCTGCTATTTCGCCTGGGGACGCACAATCTGCTATGGCTGGGGTCACACCGGATGTACCGCATCACGAGACCGCAAGTACGAGGCCCAATCCAAGCGTTAAGGAGACCTTCGACAACACGCATGCCAAACGAGCACAGGGGGCGAACCCCTCAGCCACGTGTGTGGATTGCATCTACACCGATAGAGACCCATTTCGGATCTCGGAGGAGGAGAACCGGGAGATTAAACCCCCCAACAACGTACTAAGATGCCATTCACTTCACGGGTCAGCATCGCCTGGAATCACCGGAACCGGAATCATCGGAGCAACATCGCCTGGGATCGCCGGAACTGGGATCGCCAAAATGTCTTCGCATGGGATCTCCGGAGAAGCGCCATTAGGATCACCGTCGCACATCGGAGCATCGGCTGGATCAACAGCATCACATGGGATCATTGGCGTGGATGGATCTTCGCCATCTGGGACCACCGGACCATCAGCTGAGTCAACATCGCCAAGGGTCGACGGATCGACAATATTCGCTTCACCCGGGATCACACCAGCTGCTTGTTTGCTAAATCGTCGAGACAAACTCAACAGCGAGACCGACCGTTAAAAGGAGGAGGTTCACACGCTGACGACAGCGGAACGACAACCGCGGGCAAACCCCGTGACAGGATCTGCTGAATCAACACAGAACGACCAAGAGTCACTGGCGACTTCCACGGCCTTCGTGTACGCCCGCAATCCTACCGCAGGCTTCCCGTTCTTGCTGAACGGAGAGCCCATCAACATTGGCGCCAAGGCGCAGACGCTGGCTGCATACTGCAAAATCAACGGTGGAGGCGGAGCTGATGACGGCAATCAGTTTTGAGAGAAAGGAAGCAATCTACCTCTCAAACTTGAAGATGAAGTTGAACCTATGTGACCAAGCGACGGACAACGGACCAAGCACATCTGACGGCGTCTACACCAACAAGGTCGAGCCACTGGAAGCGTGAAAAGCACTCTCTCTTTTACCAAAGCTGTTCGTCGAGTGTCGCCTGTCCTCTTTGTACGGGGCGAGCAGAGACAACGGCCGGTGTTGTGCACGGTTTGGAGATTGCGAAAGGTCACAGTCAGTACCAAGTAAGGGTACAAGTCGGAAACGTAATTTCGATTGGATGGTTGGATCGTAAAATTGACTACGCCATCCGGTACGTCAGGATATTCGGCAGGAAAGCCCGCCACCTGGACATACAAACGGAGTATTAACATACACGAGAGGTGATGTCTCTCTAGAACGAGTAGTATTATTCAAGCTGTAAATCGCTGGCAGTGCCTCTTTGTTCCTGTTTTTTGTGGGCGGCAGGAATACTGGTAGGCTCTTCGCTCTTGTGCTTGTTTTGGAATGATGAACATACTCACTGTTTTAGACTACTACAAACATCCTCCATTCCTTGGTCGATTAACTGACCGGAATATAGTTTACGCCTGAATATTAAGTTGTAGAATTGTGATCTAGTAAGTTACCTTGCATAAACATTCAGAAGCATGTATAGTACCAGAGGAGGATGTTTCATGTCCGCTTGTATTGTGTTCACCCATTGGGTACTTTAGCAGAATGGGCTGGCTCTACATATATCGCATGCGAAACGTTTTCCCCGCAACACGTATCAATGTTGCTATGTGCATTTCTGTCTGGAATCATTACATAAAACGCAGAAGTAAACCAAGGCGTTGTCGTAAATAGAGGTTGTATAATTTTTTGTTGTTGTCTGGAATAACTAGCATGTAACGAAGAGGTAAACTACGAAGCGTTATCGTAACGTGGGGGCGTGTTAGAGATGATACTTGTCAGTAGCCACCATTGTCATTACAAGACAACACAGGAGGAGTCATCTGCTATATGTACGATTATCATACTTCGAAGTATGTACACAAGCAACCTACGAGGTAGTTTGATGTGTATCGTATGTCAGCAGTAGTTAGTATCATCTAGTCGCTGCTTGGTAACACAAAGTCATGTGGTACATGTAGCTCGTACTGCATCGACACAGTAGCACGGATCTGTTTCGGTGTTACAGTTTTCACGTGGTACAGCAGTAAGTAGTCAAAATACATTTAAGTAAAAATATATGAACAACAGTATACAAGGTGTGTCACGTGTGATAGAGGGTAAGTATGTATCGAACGTACGTAGGTACATGTATTGGGACTGCAATATCACCAGTATCCAGTAAATTTTCAGGAACCGGTAGAAGAGTCCGGGAATACACACAGGGTACTAGTTTGTACGTACCCTAAGAGTAGTTGTCAAACAATAACGGTAGCTAACTATGGGGTCATGGGGTCATGGATCAATTGGGGTCATACCTGATGTTTTGCTTTATTTTCATTTTTCGAGCTGCGAAGCGCACGCGCGCTCAGCCCCCGTGAGCTCACTCCTCATCTGCTCATCATCACCAGCTCCGGCTATTGAGCAAAACAATCAACGCTGGCCCGGAGTCGCCAACTATCTCTCTGCTTCTTCTATTGCAGAAGTTTTCGTACGAGTTTACTTGACCGCACCTCAAGCGTCTTCCCTCAATATAGGCTGTGTCTTAGTCGGTCATCGGCAAGCGAGTCTAAGCGTGGCTTCGGGCAGATACACATGCTACAAATCACATCCTCAATAGGGGCCTCCAAGTATCCATATGTATGCTGATGATCGCGCACACACACTGAACGGATGTGAAACACGAGAGAGACCTGTTCATCTAGAACATGCATAATATATATCTAGCTGAGACAACAGTCCGTCGGTATGCCACATGCACACTGTTTCCCCCTTTGCTAGGTCCGACACCATCGCCGACCCAGTTACCATTGCCAGCGCCGACTCCATCGCCGACCCGGTCGCCCACGCCAGCACCGACATCACCCCCAACCAAGTCGCCCACGCTAGCGCCGACGCCAGCACCAATCGCATCGCTCATGCCAACCCCTGCCCCGTCACCCACGGCAGCTCCAACTCCGTCGCCCACGCCATCGCCAGCGCACCCACCCCCTCGAGGTCCTACCGCTTTGTCCATCGTCGGCGCTGCTGTGGTTGGAGTGCTCTTGTTGGGTGTGCTAGTGATAGCGTGTGTTGTGTTGAAGAGGCACCGCACGGCTCACGGCAGAACCATTCGACATACCTTAGAAGCTTTGTCGTCCAAAGGCTCGTTCTGGGGTGCCATGGTGGTGTTGGTTGGGTTGTTCGTTACTCTCAATCTTTTCAACTTTACATCGTTGTGGGGGATTGTGAGCGTTTGTGCTGGCTTTGTTACCTGTTTCGTAGTTCTGGCGTGGTTTGTGGTGCACAATACATAACTCCAGCGATATTGTCCTCCCACATACCCCCTTGGGATCTTACCATTTGCTGCCTTGCAGTCACTCCACGACGATTGGAAGGCTTCATCGAGGGCTTGCGTCGTGTACTCCCTTCATCGGCGCTCTCCTTCGGTTGATGATTCCGCTGAGGGGGGACCTAGGCTTGCACCAACGGCAAAGTGCGGCGATGTGCTTTGTTAGATATCCCCACTAGGCAAGAAAACATTATTCCTACCATCTACTTCGCGATAGAGGCCCAACCAGGATCACGTAGTTCGTGTACCTCGCGTTCGGTCCGAAACCAGGAGGTAAACGTTTCTCCCCGTGAACACAAGGGTGTAAACATATATCTTGGCCATCTAATTTAGTTGTAAAGCTGCAGCGGCAGGAACTCATATGAAATCCGAAGAAGTGATATCGTCGACCTTCTCTATATATTACTGCATCTAGCTAAGTATTACGTAGTGGTTGGTGGGGTGAACTCGATTTGGTTTTTGCTTATAATGGGGTTGTGCGAGAAGGTTGAAGGGGTTTGTGTGCTGCCAACGTCCTTTGGTGGCTCGATTTCGCGAGAGGTCGGTTTTTAGGACTAGTGGTTTGTGGCAGCTTAGTCGCAGTGGCTTGGTCGCTCGCTTTGACAAGCAGGCAAACACCGAGAGTCGTGTGTTGTTGTGAGCTTAGATACGCAGTGGTGTGGTGGCCTGCTCTGGCGGGCAGGCAGTTTCCGACGGTCGTATCCTAGTCTGAGCTTTAGCCGAAACGATTTGGCAGCTGGCTTGGCGAAAATTCGGTTTGCAGGAGTCGTGTAGTTGTAGAAGCTTGCTCGCAGTGTGTCTCTGGCTCTCGCTTGAACGAAAGTAGCGGCAGCAACAGTGGCCGCATTTGGTAGGAGGAGGAACAACAGGATCAAGATGAAGCGTTAGCACAGTAGACGAGCAGGTCACCAGTAACGCAACCTAGAATAGCAACCAAGCACAGGAGCAGCTGTATTACTTGTAGTACAATGATTACCATAGGGACGGCAGCAGACATGCAATCCCTGAACATTCTCGACTCCTCGTCGATTATGAACAGCAGGCACCAGGTGTTCACTCTGCCTATACCGCAGCCGCTTAGCAGGCACCAGGAGAAAACTCGGCCTATACATCAGCAGCCAAGCAGGCGCCAGCAGCAGGCCCTCAGCTTGGTGGTTAATTTACGGACCGACAGCAGACATCAAGCAGAATCGCCCCCTCAAGGGAAACCTTGTCGGTTGAACCCTCTCTTAGCGTTGACAGGTCTTATAAGGGTGTTGGATACGGGACAAGATTGGCTCCCAGATGAACACACATGTATATATTATCGAACCATCGAGTCACCGAGCCATAGAGTGGGGCACGGGTCATAGCAAGTTTCCCCCACTCATTCTCCCACAGGAGCACATTCATATCCCCACTACAATAATCCCTCATCAAGTGTGGAACTCCCTAATGTCCGGCGGAACATTTCCGTCCTGAACCAGAGGACAACCAACATCCCCCCTCCTCGGTGCACGACAACAATCATTCCCCCTGCTCCGTATACCACTAAGATCCCCCCTGCTTAGTATACGACCAATATCACCCAACGCAATGCATGACACAGTCCGCGTCACATTGTTGATAATGAAGCACCGTAAATATCGTAATGACTCCAAAACCCACTCCGAAACCCAAAAACCAAAATCCAAAATCCGTATTCCAAAATCCAAAATCCGAAATCCAAAATCCAAATTCTCAAATCTCGAATTAAATTCGCAAATCAAAAATCAATTTCAAGTCTAAAACCCAAAATCAAATTCGTCAAACCAAGCCAAGAACAACAAAAATTAGCAAACAGTTAGCAGTCTCCTTACTAATAGAAGCAAACCAGGTATTGAACACTCCCATCCCGAAAAAGTGCATCAACTATTCATCAGAAAATCCCGGTTAGAGCAAAACGTCTCCCTGGAGAGAGGTTTCGTCAAGAAGTCGGCATGCTGCATTTCTGACTTGACGGAGAAAATGACAAACTCTCCCCGGAACACGAGCTCTCTCAGAAAATGGTGGCGCATGTCAATATGCTTCGAGTTTGACGTGTTATTTGGATTCTGCGCTAACGGTACCGCTCCTCGTTATCCTCGAAAACCCTGATACACTGTTGCCCCCGCGCACATAACCGCCCCCCCAGAAACCGACCTCCAATCCGTAGCCTTACTAGC
>JAYJMJ010266061.1:0-13631 GCA_036873875.1 Laminaria ephemera | reverse complement strand
GTGGAAATAGTAAGCTTTTAGATAATAAATTGTGGGGAAGATTCTTTTTTGGGGGGGAAGGGGGAGGGGAGGGGGTAGGGGTTGGTTGGCGGAGAGTCACAGGAGATACGCAAGCAACTGCTTTACGGAAGGTTGTTCGATTTCTTTTGAAACGGCACCTACGCTACATTGTCGGGGAGTTTAGGGTTTTATGGTATCTCCCTCGGAAAGCACAAAACAAAAAAAAATGGCATCTAATACACGGTGCTGTACGACACGATCTGTCTTGTCTTTTCGGTCTATCGCGTGCGGCAGGTGGAGGCTTTGATAATGCAAATGGCGCCCGAAGATTTGAGCACGGCCGACTGATGGTGAACCTCCCATTTTTTTTACCGTCGTGGAGGTGTTATTACCGACGCAGGGTTGAGGGGAAGACCGAGGGGGGGGGTGTACTCATGTAGGCTTGAGGGGGGGGGTGTAAACCGGTAGGGAGGGCATCCATGCTTTTCCGCGCGTGTCGTGGTTTGGCTAAGGGTTGACCGTACGCCCCCCCCTTGCAAGCAGCGCCCGACAAGTTCGACACGGCCTACTGATGGTGATCCTATCGATTTTGTTTTCGCCGTGGAGGCGTTTGTTAGCGATGGGGGATGGAGAGAAGGACGGAGGGGGAAGGGGGCGGAAAAGGGTTAGGTGGTAGGGGGGGGCATCAGCGCTCTTCACACGTGTATCGCGGTCTGGCCAATGGTTGCCCACGCGCCTCCCCTTTACAAATGGCGCCAGACAAACTGGGCACGGCCGACTGACAGTGACCCTGCCGCATTTTGTTTTCGTCGTGAGAGGTGTTATTAGCGATGGGGGGTGGAGAGAAGGGGGGAGGGGGTTGGGGGGGATTGGATGGTAGCGGGAGGCACCAGCGCTTTTCACGCGTGTGTCGCGGTTTGGCCTAAGGCTGACCACGCACCCCCCCCCTGGGATATTACTGCTGGTGCTTCTCCGATGCAAGCGGGTCTTGATGGTCACTGCTAACTGCTATCTAGCGGCCGTTTTCTTTTGTATACAATGTAGGGAACGCGCGACGGGTGTATCACGAAGCTTGCAAAGTTGAGTGTCGACCGATCGAGAGAACTCACAGCTGACATATTTTTTTGTTTTTGCAAAACAGGACAAAGACACCTCAGCTGTCAGATCGAGAATTTCGTCTAAACTCATCTTGGCAAGCTGCGTTGAATGCACAATAAATAGACACCTAAGCTGTGAGATCGAGAGTTTCGTCGAAACTCACCTTATGCAAGCTGCGTGCGATACTTCGGTTTGGAGTGAAGGGCATATGTACCTCAACGAAAACGTGGCATTACGAGGAGGGGAAGGGGGAGGGGGGTCGGGGTTGTCTTTTTTGTACATGTATACGTAAGGTGTGAATTTACCTACGATTCGGCCTCTGCACTTGCTGCAAATATTAGGATTGTGCGCACCAGGAGGCGTGATGAAAACGGGGTCATTTATTGTCGTTCAGTTTGCGGAGTTGGCGCTAGGTTCCCACGGGCTCTGAAACAATTTTTTGGCCCGCTGACCGATTGCTAGCAGGAACAGCACAGCATAAGGCTGCATGAGTAGCCAGTCCGGTGGCACCTCTAGCAGCAGCGGCGGCAGCAGCAGCAACAGCGAGCGGCACCGATTTTTGAAAATTGCACGGTCGGCGCGGGGAGAAGTTTGTTACGTGGCTTTGGTGTTGCGCGCCGCTTTATTCCATTCAGTGCGCCACCCAGCCGCAGTCATGTGGCACGAATGTGCCTCTATGTACGGTTGTAGCAGTATACTATTTGCGTTTGTCGTTGTCCGCGTCGCTTTGTCGGAGCTGTAGGAAGAGGGGCGTCGGTCTTCTCAATCGTGGGTCGTAGGTTCGAATCCTACAAAAATGTAACGCATGGAACTCGCTGTAAAATATTCCAAAAAATGATACTTTGGGGCTACGATGTTGCGACATTCTTGGTGATGCCCTATCAGCCCAGTGGGAAGAGGGTCGGGGTTACACTGTTGCAGCGTCCTTGATGCTGCCAGAGCAGTAGGGGGATGCCAGCTAAGCCCTGGCGGCTAAGGCATGCCTTCAATAATGCCTTAGAGCCCTTTCTCAGCAGGGGCTTGCCTTAGACGCTGTTTCGTGCCTTACATGCCTTATTTTCGTAAGGCAACGTCCGTAAGCTCGAAAACGGGCAATAAGTCACTTTTTGAGCACCAAATAACGCCGTTATATACGAACTCCGTAAAAACGGGGATCCAGACTACGCCAGGGGATTTCTTAGCAGGCAGCAGGCTGGGGAGTGCAGAGTGCAGAGGCCGATTGGGGACACGGCTATACCGCGCGGCACCATGTCTGCGCAAGAGGGTCACCCAGCTAGCACGGCGCCACAACTAGAAGTAGTCGATGCCACGCAAGACGGTTGCGCTGGCCCAGCTGCCGCAGGAATAATTCGTGAAAACAACAAACACCAATAGCTTACGCCCGACCACAACACAGCGGTATTATTGCTGTATGCTGAACTCATACGGTCCGTTGTTTTTGTGCTGTTGTTGCATACCAGGTATATTTCTTCCCACCGGTGCATGCAGGCATCCGCACTGCTGATGTACATTGAGTCGTGCCGTGGCTTGATGTCAGATGGAGGTGCAAAACTACAGCTACGAATTGGATTGTGATGTACAATGCTACCAATACTCCACTACTATTAATGCTTTTATTATACTACTCTGGCAAGTACATTTTCTACGATCATACTGCTGTAACTGCTGTCTAATCGTGCCCGTCTCTGTCGTATCAGTGTCATGTGTGATCCGTATACCGTACCTATTCTAATTTTCCACTTCTCTTATGTACCAAACGCATGCTCTAGGGCGAGAAAAAGGCAGTAAGGCACGTCTAAGGCATTTTTTAAGGCATTTGCCTTATCCAAATAAGGCATTTAAGGCACTTAAGGCAGTAAGGCACGTCTAAGGCATTTTTTAAGGCATTTACCTTATCCAAATAAGTCATTTAAGGCAAAAAATGCACTAATGGCAGTAAAGGCACGTCTAAGGCATTTTTTAAAGGCATTTAAGGCACAAAAAGGCACTTAAGGCAAAAGCCTTAAGGCGTGCCTTACTCCATTTTTTTTCACCTGCGGCGGGCCTTAGGGTGCATGCCTTAAGCTGCTTTCGGCGTGCCTTAGCCGCTAGGGCTTAAATGCCAGCTAACTGATTTACACTTTGTCCATAAAACACACGTCGTAGACGGTTGATAAGGTCACCCTCGTCGTTTTTTTGGTCGCTATACATGGGTCAGAGCAGCAGGAGGAGGGATCGGGCTACGACGTTTCGGCGTCTTTGATGATGCACAGTACACAGGCTTTGCGACGTGCCAGGTATGTATGCAGTCCAGAATATTGCTATGCAGAGCTCGTTGCTGCATCTTTTTAGCCCCGACGGAGCGGGCTCATCTTGCCAAAACATGTCGTTTGATAGTCTGGCTTGTCCTGTCAACGCTTCTTTACCCTTAACCCTTTAGAGACTTTGGGCGAAAATAACGACAAAAAATGACGATTATAGCATCACAGGTAAACGGGACTCTGATGCAAGCAGTTGCAGGGCACGCGGGTAGCATGGATATTTTGTACATGCTGCGCGCTCACAGTTATTATAAGACCGCCCTTTTGGTTTGTTTTTTCGCTGTAACTGGGTCCCAAACGGGTTCATATGCTAGACTGTAATGCAGTCAACGATATGCGTTGCCCTGCTGTTCCTCAGTGTACTTTTAATCCCCGATACAAGACGTAATTACGTGTAAGGACGTACTCAAAATATAGCTGATAGAAGAGCTCCAAGGACAAACAGCGGCTTGGACGTAATCACGCGTTGTCAATTGATCCATTTTTTTTTCCGGACGGTCAGACGGACGGACGAGGTCGACCGTTTAGGTGACAAGACAACCTCAGTAACCTGAGGAATTTGGTGGGGGGGGTACCTTGACAGCTGCCCGTCAAGGGACAAGAATGCCGTCAACCGACATCTTTGATAAGAGGTAGCACTGTAGGCGAAAATATTTTCTGAATGACGGGGCTCCTTAACCCAAATTCGTCGGAACGTCATTCTTGTTACGCAATATGAATACTTTTTATACCTAGGCCGTGGGTTTGGTCATCGGGTTGAACTTTTGGTTTTACTCAAAACCAAGTTTCTGGGTGAGGCATAAGAGCTCCCCAAGTGAGGAGAAAAAAAATGGTTCACCTCTGCCGTGTCATTCGTCATCTTTGATCGTGCCCCGTACTACTACTATTACGGGGGAACATAGTATTCAGGCCCAAATATGGTTAGTAAAAAAAGTGGAATATATAGGTTTTTGTGTATTTCGTGGGTCCTGATTACTATGGTCCTCCGTAAATATTTTTTTTCTGAGGCTCCGCCCTTGAGGAGCTCTGTACCTTACCCAAACACTGGTTTGGGGCCTAACCCAAACACTGGTTTGGGGAAAAAAAAGGGCTACCGGATGAACAATCCCATGTGGCCTAGGTATACAACGAAAATTATTGCGAAAAATAGAACGAATGTCCGACGATTTCGGGTTAAGGAGCCCCGTCATTCAGAAAACGTTTCAGCCAAAAGTGCTATCTTTACTATCATAGCGCGCGGTATCAATATGTATACCGATACTGAGTAAAATACTCATAGCCTTCGCGGTGGTGGAGGTGTGTGTAACGGGGCTCTTTTATGAATAGAAACAAACTCGGCTAGAGAGTTGTCAAAGACAAAAAACATACAAACAAGCAAACATGAACAAACAGTTAAAAACTTGTAGTTTTGGTAATGTGATGCTACTATTTACGGAGGTACACAGTAATTAGGACCAAATATGATCATTAGTAAAAATAGGGTAATATATAGGTTCTTGTGTGTATCGTAGGTCCTGATTACTATGGTCCCCCCGTAATATTAATACATACTATACACGCAGTATATGTACCGAAAATCTGGATTAAAGCGTCGAAATTACGAAAAACCAAAACCGGATTGCTGGGGTAGAGGGTATCGTAGGCGGAACAACCGAAATTCGACGCAACGAGCTGCGTGACACGCGCACTCTGCGAAGCATGATACTTCAACTGCGTTAGGCCGGCCGTAGACTTCCCGCATGGCGCGATCACACCTTAAAATTGAAGGACGGTTGACTAGACCAAAGTTTTGACATTATACCTCGTGTTCGTACTTCGAAGTATTGGCGTAGACTCCCTCTGTTTGTTGTTCTTGTTAGGTTGGGTATGGTTGTTGTTATTGTTGCAGTCTGTTGTTGTTGGGATTGTGATATATACCCTCAACAATAAACGGCAGTAATAGTAATAGCACACAATGAAAGTTGGAAGACGGAAGGGGGAAGACGGGTGGTGGAAAAATACACTCGCTACTGACCGCGGGTACCCATGCTTGGAGGCATCGACCACCATTATTATTCCATGACCGAACGACCACGATCGAACGCCCTGAGAGGTTGACATTACAACGACCCCCCACCCCCCATGATCTACAAAATACACGTGTAAATAATATTTTTGTAAAAAATAAATTATAAAAAAATTATAAATACACTACAACAGCTATTATAAATGTTCATAAAAATGTTCATATGATGATACATACCATGGTACAATATTATACCTGGTATATCAGGTAGATCTTAATTGTTGGTGGGGGTTTTACGGTGGGAGCTCTTTTTTTATAGTTTTTTTCGTTTTCGGTCTGGTGCATCAGAATCACCCGATTACCGCCGATAGTTAACCCTATCCCCCTTCCCGATGGCCCGCGATGAAACCATTGTTCTCTTTTGTCATGATGATCATCCTCGTATCGTCCCCGTCATCATGATCCCCCCCTCCATCTTCCACAATTTCTGGCTGCGACTACATACATACGAACATGTTGTTTCGGTTACCACTTTGTTTTTCCACTGCTGCTGTGGTCGTTTTGTTTTTCTTGTGTGGCCATTTTGTTTTTCCCTGTTTCAAGAAACTTACCAGGTACCACAGCTCGGGTACCAGGTATTTATGCATTCTTGTTCGTATGTCGGTATGTGTGTGCGTTCTTCACATTAAAACTGATCTTTCCACCCATCTACATCCAGCACAACTAGTGTCCGTGCCGATGCCTCCTAGAGAGACGAGCTCTCTGGTCACAAACTACAAGACAGAAGCACACATTGCAAATACAGCAAGGTGACTTGGCCATCCATGCAATGCCAACCGGTATGGAAGCAGAAAACTCTCCCCGGTAATTAAATAATATAAACAGAGCGTTCCCCCACGAAGAAATATAACATGAACAAACCTTTCTCTCTGTCTCCGGTTCTTCCTTCTTCGCCGTGCTTCAGATTTTCCGTCAAACTATTTTCACGATAATTTTCCGCGAGGAGACGAATAATACATGACCCAACCTTTGGAACAATATGCTCGTTTTACAGCAGGTGGAGAAGTTGGTGGGTTTTCATTTGTCGTTTTGGTGGGATTAAGGTTTTCATTAATTTCCTTTTTTTCGTGTTTTGTTTTTTATGGTTTCTCTGGCGTGCTGCATGATTTTGATGCTGCTGCTGTGGTGTAACCATATTCACACAAGAATCGCCATCATCAGTCAACGCAAATTGACATATCTACACCATAATCGGGGATTATTAGACAGTTTTTTTTATAATATGAGCGCCATTCTTGAATGTGTGAAATACGAATCGTAAAAATTACAAAGTTACAAAGAAAACGTCGTTTGAAACCTTATCTGTGCGTTGTACATCGTACGTATTACGCCCTATATCACGTATTCTTGCTGATTCTGCAATTTCTTCTGAAATTACGCATCATATATCAACAATACAAAATGAACTATTTTGCTACGTGGTACAAGGTATGTTCATACCACGTATATAATATCTGGTACTCGTTTATAGAGGCCGATGTATTGTGCGTACTTATATATATAGCGACCATGACGATGCCAGGTACCTGGTAAGTACGTACATTACTGTCTCATCAACCATTTAGTGGGATCGCGCACCAGAACGACTTGTATCATTAATAATACGTTGCATTATCAATATTAGCATGATGCCTCGCGCCTGACGGAAATGGTCGATAGTATCATATTTGCTCGAGAACACCGTGTCTCAGCAGCCTGGGGTGCGTCGTGTGGTCGATGCCGCCATCGCCATATAGATTTCGACAGTTTTAAACCCTGAAATGCCAAAGACATTTATTTCTGGATTATCTTGCATATATCTCCATCCACTTTTTTGTGCAATCTGTACACTGCTGTTGTACTGTATTTTACTCATATTTCAACGATAATTTATTCATGCGATCGTTTGCGACTCCAATTTTGAGAGTGAACGGGGGGGAGCTGATGGTGTTGCTGTTGTTGCAGTTGTTGTTGCTAATAATAATGCTGTTGTTGTTGTCGTCGGTGGGTGGTGTTATCGGTGGTGGGTTTGTGGTGGGGGGGGGTGGTATAGGTGTGTTGTGGTTGTGGTGGTGGAAGTGGTTGTGGTGATGTGTTAGGGTTGTGTTGGTGGAGGTGGTGGTGGAGGTGGTTGTGGTGGTGGTGGTGGTGGTGTTGTTGCTTTGACGATTGATCGTGGTGTTTTTGATGCAGTAGATCGGTGATCTGATGCTATTGCCATCGCTGTCGTCGTGACGACTGCTGCTGTTGGACGCGCGCCACGCGCGCCACGAAAAATGTAGCACTTCTTGGCAGGAACGGTTTCTGAATGACGGGGGTGTTCAACCCAAAATCGTCGGAACTTCATTAGTTTTTGTTGTATTGATTATCGTTGTATACCTAGGCCATGGGGATTGTTCTTCGGGTTGCAATTTTATTTTTTATCTCCAAAAAATCAGTTTTTGGGTGAGGCATAGAGCTCCTCATATGAGGAGTCTCAGAAAAAAATGGCGCACCTCTACCGTAGCATGCGTCGTTTTTTTCTTGTTGCGTGCAAAAATTTCTTTCGGGGGGGGGTCGGGGGTGGTCGCTTTGTACTACTACACGTGCGCACGCGTGGCATGCAGTTTGTTGTTGTCAGTGACACCAAGTACGGGTCGTTTCTGCCCGAGTATGAAACACGTAAGAATCAACTCTATCCATCCATCTGAAACCCAGACGAAAGGTGTTTTGCATGCTGTTTGTGTCTTGTCTGTGTTTACACACACAACAATAATCGTGCTTAAATGCTACCTGGTACTACTGTTGTTGGTGGCGGTATTTTCACAAACACAACGAAGCTTACATGCTGTTTGTGGCGGTGCTTATACACACACGCGATGATGGCATTCTGTGTGGGAGAAAAACCTTGCGAGCCTCCCGTCGATATTATTGACAAAGTTATTCGCAACGAGCAACTTGGCCAGCGAGAGAGAGGGGGGCAGTCTGGATGTGTATGTATAAAATATGTATATACCAGGGGATATCTGTATATGTGTATAGTATGTAACCGTGTACTGCTGTACGTAGTAGACATCTGCCCGGGGGGGGTGTTTACTGTAGGTAGGTGTAGTGTATGCGTGTGTTGTTTCTTGCAACAAGACAACGACATCATCGTAACCAACAACTAATGACAACACAACGGCACCTGCATAGCAAACGGCGGCAGCAGCAACAGCAAGCAGCAAGCTGGTTACTCCTCCTGTGCTGTTTTGTGCTGTACTGACTCAGCAGCTGCGTTCCGCTTTGTAACGGAAAAAAATACAAAAAAATGGCGAGTGGCATCCATCCATCCATCCTATCCATCTACCCGCAAGGAGGGCAACAACGGTCGATGTATCGTAGTACTACCACTATTATATACACTACATACAGCAGTTTTTCTACATCTACCTCTACTACTATTACTGCTACTACTATTATATCAACACTACCTCCTCCTAAAACGGTAGTATATCCACTAAAACAACAGCTAGTACGTACAGTAGTACTAGTAGCTGTATAAGGTCGGGACGTTGACCTAGAGGCGCCCAGACTTTTCATCTACAGTTTGCTCCAGGGGAGGGGGGGCTGCTGCGTACAGTAGACACTCGCAGGGGTAGCATATACTCTGTAGTGTCGGTTAGCTTGGGTCGGTTGAAACCCTATAATCAGTACTGTGTGTACAGACAGGAGGAAGACCATTACGACGTCTGATTGCCACGTAGTATCTTGGTACCGGCTTAATGTTTACAATAATACTGTACGTACGATCGTCAAGTACCTCGAACAAAAAAACCGCCGGGGGTTATCAGAACAACGCCGATACAGATTGACAGAGAAGAGCTGACAATCTGGAGGAAGATCATTACATCGCCACGTACTCCTGGCATAATAATAGTCTATTTAATAAAAAATATTCTCCGTAGAGTACAAGAACTACCTCGAAATATAAAATCGCCGGAGAAGGTTAAGCTAGAATTATTAGCAGCTACTCCTGCAGTAGATATTTGCTCGTAGCTCATGATGAAGATCTACAAATAGATGATCTATGCAAAGATATCAGGAGATATATACAATATGTCACTTTCTTCACCCCTTGACAGGCAGCAAATTTGCCTCGGGGTTTTCAACAAAAAACAATTATAGGATGTGGGGTGGAACACACTCGGCTCGGCGCCCGTGACAGAGCGCGCTTCCCTTTCCTTGACACACATATCTCCTGACATTTTTGTATAGAGTGTGAGGTATGTTGACTGGTAGTCTGGAGGCGAAAAAAGCTTATTTCCACCCTTTTCCAACCATGGATATAGTGGAGACTGTTGCCCTGGACTCTTGGCCAATGGCTTTGGGGCAGGTGCAGTGCCGCAGCCAATGGGAAAATTCCCGCTCTGCCAGAATGACGATCAGCGTATTCTCAGCCACGACCAGGTCGATACGCCAATACGCCCTAGTGTGACTCGACACTTTACATCGACGAGAAAAATTTTGAGCAAAGAAATATAATTCTGCACGAGTAAAAAAAAATCTATATTTCACCGTGAAAAATACAGGGTAGTTTAGTATGTTTTACCCCGAGAGTACTGGTGGACAAAATATTAGAAAATATTGCCGACTCCGCCGCTGGGGAGCTTCATCGTAAACCGATAAAAATACCAGAAAATGTTAGAAATGGCAAGTTAAGTGTCGTCACAATCTGATCATAATACTCACCACGGCGAAACTTTTGAAACAAAAGTAAAAAAAACAACAAAAACTGGCGGGCCGCGCACACTCACTCCCAGAACTACCAAATTTACCAGCCGGAGCAGGAGGAGGAGCATCATCGCATCATCACCATCATCAGTAGTAGTAGCAGGATCACAGACACAAGCAAACATCACCACCATCGTCTACACCAGCTCCCAGCTTTAAAGAAGCAGTAGTCGTATCAGCACTACTCAGGACTGGCAACTCAGTACTGGCAACCCTCTACTTCTACCACTACCACTACTTCTAATAATAACTACTACACTGGCTACCGCCACACCTCGCTTCATCGAGAGAGGGAGCCAATTTCAGCAGCAGCAGCAGCTACGCTAGCTAAGCTAAGCTAAGCTCTGGGTTGCTGTCGACATCCTCATCAAAAACCGTCGGGACTATTGCAGTCGTCTTTCTTCTTGCTGCGTCTCCTGCTGATTTCCTTCATATTTCCAAACAAAATGACAGCTTCATCTGCCACCAAGAAGCGATGCTGGTCGTTCCATGTTACTGGGGTCAACAGGAAAAAAGGTAAGCGAGAGAGATATAATATTATTAGCTTTACAACCAACCCTGTCCAGCTGCACAGTGCTTGAGGTTACCGGCACGCACTCGGCTGGGTGTAGACGTTGCACGTAGGGTCGGGTCGGGTGTTCACCGTTAGTTTTGGTTTGTTTTGTCGCAGCGCGCTGTTAGCTGGTAGTGTGTGCAGATTACGCGCGCCCGCGTATTACTATGATTTCATTTGGGAGATATCCCCAAACTGTTCGTTGAATATCAGTACTACTTCGAAAATACTGATGTTGTACTTGTACTAGAATATATTATGTCATGCCAGGTAATATACTGTAGTATTGTTTTTAATTTTTTTTTTGTATCTCACTTTTACTTTCCAGCTTCTGGACATGCCGTGGTCACAGATGTGGTCCCTTCTCCCCCCCGGTGCGTGCCTTCATTTTTGTCGCGTAGAGCAGCGCAGAGGGTTCAGCATTCCCAACGCTCGTTGATTTTCATTGAAGCTTGCTAATAACTCACGTTCTCGCGCTTTCCGCAAGATATCTAGACTAGACTACCACGTACAAATTAGTTTTGTCCAGACTATTGCCAGTCTACAAATAGTTACGGCAGATGAGTGCTCCACGTGTACTTACTATTATACCTGGCATGAATAACGGCAATAGTTTCAGCAGTGCTCTAGCAGGTGTACTCGGCATGATTGTTGAAGTCATGCACGACTGACCTCGTCAGAGTGCTTGTACGGGTAGAAGTACACCGAGTCGGGCACCCTGTGAGAGGCTACCTAGACCTGGTTGTCTAACGGTCTTAGCCCCGTGACGATTGATCGGTACAGACCAAGACGTGTGCATGCAGACAGCCACCCAACGTTCTGTTTGCACAGCAATATACTGCTTGTATCACTACTACTGTTTTGGCGGTAATATAAGAACCGTTGTAGTGATAGAATCGTTTTATTATTCATATATTGACACCTACACAGCCCTTAAATTAAATTCATAACTATAAGGGCCGTTTATCTTTGAGATTAATTTCAAAACAGTCTTTTCATTTAGGACAACCGTGGTATAGGGGTCAGTATATGTAGGCGGAGACCCAAAACATTCCATGCGGTCGGGATCCTTCCCCCCAGCCCAATCCTCAACAAGAAATTATCAGACTGGGGCCTGTAACAGCCGCGCCCGATTTCCCACCCCACACCCACCCCACCTAAGCGGAGTCAACTGTCACTGCGCAGAGTGATAGCTTGGAGTGGAAGCGCGCGCACTCTACCTAGTTTGCTCTCTCCTCTTTCACGCTAGCTGTATGGTATCATACTTCGTTGCATTTTTTTTTTCATTTTGGGATGGTATACATCATGCACTTCTTCCTTTTTTGTACATGTCGTTTGCTAGACCATACATTCTTCGGTTTTCATTTGTTGTTACTGCTGGTGCTGTCGCCATGTAAAGTATGTATCATACGTGGCAGGTTGACAAACACGTTATATCGCTCACATTAATTAGCAGGTAGTGTGATTGCAGCGCACGTACTACCTTGTTGCGTGTCAGAACGGCAAAGCCATGTTTTGCATCGTTTATGGTATCTCCTCTTAATTTAGTTTTGGCCCTACTACATGTGCAACACGCTCCAACAGCTAGTAGGGCACGCGCATTATTCCTCCTGTACAGAAGCATACCACACAAGGCAAAGTTGGACGCTTGGCCCTATGACACTCCCCCCCCCATGCCCTCGGCAGCACGATACGCCGGACATCTTCAAATTTGTAGAATACCCCTATTACAACCTTTACTACCTCTTTACCTCAGCATACATCTAATCTACTGTGCGTTAATTGGCTTCTTCATTGTATCCATACAGACAGTATTATTGTCATCGCTACTACTTTATTAGCTTTTCACGTCAACATATATCTACATCATTGTTATTGGCTTCTTTATTTCATCCATTCGGTGTTGTTGTCGCTGTTAATAATGCCGGTGTTCGGCAGTTAGAAGCAGATTAGAAGGTTCAGGCGGGAGAAATGGCATAATAATATATCGGGCTCTTTGCCACCAGTAACCACCAACCCGTTGCACTACCTGTCCATAGACCAAGGTTTAGATTAGAGCCAACTCGCGGAGGCACTTCCAAACACGATCATCAGTATATATAATATCATGTAATTTGTATACTAGATTAACATGTTAGCCGTCAGACAGCAGTTCACATAACATACTTTTAGGTAAATTTTGGCGGATGTACGACTTGCTCCAGCTATGATATCTGTACGCGTACCGCCTTTGGTTTGTTTAATTATTTTCTGGGGTATTCTTCCACTCCAGCGTGGGTGGAGCCTGTCCTGTGACCACGAGCTTGATTATGAGAGTCAATGTGAGAACAACAACAACAAACAGCCATCAGGCAGTGTGCAGCTTGATCGAATATCAACAAAAAAAATGACTGATCCGCAGAGAAAAGCTCTTTCGGATACTCACACAATAACTTGACCTTCCGGGCCCCACCGGGATCGAGGTTGTATAACCTGTCGGATGAAAAATAGCGAGAATTCACCGCTTACCGATTCCCCACCCCCCCCCCTCTCCCCGGGCCACGTTGTCCCTTGGTTCATTCCCCCTCTGACTCATCACACTCACTCCACGATAGATCCAGAAACCTCGACAACACCCCGACGCCCCCGTCCAGTCGCGGTATCTCAGATTAAGCTCGTGTTGTGACATGACAGGATGCCGCACTACGATTACTTTTTGTGTTTTCGGACAACAAGTAGTATTACTTGCCAGTTTGATATCGGTACCAGTGGACTTGCTCGCTGCCCGTGTACAGCCCCCACCCCCCAACTCCATCTCCCGACCCCACCTGGCGTCCCCAGTGGCTCAGTTGGTAACCTCGTAAGCCTTCTGACGACTAAGTTGCAGGTTCGAATCTCTCCGGAG
>JAYJMJ010266030.1:0-13637 GCA_036873875.1 Laminaria ephemera | reverse complement strand
CAGAGCAGTGGAGCATACGGCCTCGAAAGTTTGACGACATCTCGTGCCCTGTGAGGCGAGAAATCATCGGCGGCGGTAGGTGTTGTGCGCGGAAAGCACAGTTTTACGCTGCTGCGGCACCACAAAACGAGATTTCAAGGGGCTGTGTGGGTTTCAACACCATAAAGGGGAAATCCTGTTTTGAATTCCGATTTCGTCTCCCATAAGAGTCAGCCTCATGTAGTATTTATTTGCGGTACTACCGCTCTCAAAAGACTTGTACTATCATGCTGCTGCTGCTGCTGCTGTACAGTTTAGGCCCGCTATTAAGAAACGTCAATTTGACGCCAAGGATCAATGCCTTATTCTGTGTGCACACACCAGCTGTATTTCTTAAACGGCAATTACTTATTTCTCTGGGCCCTCTTCAACCGTTGCATTTCTTAAAGGAAAGGATCGTAATTTTCAGAGCTTTCGTCAACTTACGGCGGGCTGTGATGCCTCCGACTGCTGTCCGCTCTGTAGTCCGCATGATGAGTCAGGGCGGGAACAAAAAACAAAAAACGAACGGAAGAAGAGCTTCCACACAACGCAAAGCAGCCGGCGATTTTGGGGATGATTCCCGTTGGAAATTGTTTTTAAACAAAAAACGAACAGCAACGTCGGGAAACTCCACTCTGAAGGGGATATTGTATTCCGCGTTTCTTATTCCGTTCCGCAGTTCCGCAGCGACCTCGTTTCTTATCTCGTGTAGACGTCGATCGCTGTGTTTTCTTGTTTTCCTGTTCCCTATTTGGTTTGCCCATTTGAGCGATATTTCTTACACCGAATTTCTAATTTTTGGTTGATTGCTGAGGCCCGATTTCTTACGAATGTATTTCTTAATAGCGGGCCTTAATTGTAGTCACGAAGAAAACACTCGTTTTGTTCGCTGGTGGTAGTTACTACTCCTCGTTATGCCACCGAAAGACCAGGTTAAGACGCACTAAGACGAATCTAAGACGCATTAAGACGAATATAAGACGCGCTAAGATGAATCTAAGACGCGCCAAGACGGATCTAAGGCGCGCCAAGACGAATCTAAGGCGCGCTTAGACGAATAACCCCTTGAAGTTGCGTCTAAGACGCGCTAAGACGAATCTAAGACGCGCCAAGACGAATGTAAGACGCGTTTAGACGAATCTAAGACGTGCTAAGACGTGAAAAATGGGTTTAAGGCGAATTTGACTCGTACGTCTTACTCCAATATTTTTCCGTCTGCGGCGGGCTTAATCCTCGATACGCTTCTAAGTCCGACTTACGCCTCGCTTCGTCGTCTTAGAAGATTGGGCCTATAAGCTTCCCCTCTGCAGCCTCAAAAGGGTTGATATAAAAAACAGTACGAAAGGTAGTACCTGGTACAACGCAAGTAGCTGTACTCGTACGTAAAACATGATTTTCTGTACGTGTGCGCGCGTGCGCGTAATGCCCAGATAAAAAAGTAAAAAGAACCTGAAAGACAAAACCAAAACCAACAACGGATAAACTAGTACTATCACCCATGGCTGCAGCAATCTTCACGTTGGAGTCTGTCACGTTGTGGTTCTCCATGAGCTTGTCGTAGAGCTCTTTGTGCTTCGCTTGGCAATGCCTTTTCATGCCGCTGGTTCCCGATTCACCTTTCCAGGGACAACATGGTGTGAAGGCAGGCTCCACAGTACACGTTGCTGCCTTGCACCGGCGGCGTGAACTCGTACATGACCTGCCAAACCCAGGACCGATTCGCGTTCTTGCCTCCATGATGAGGGACTACGGTAACGTTCACCGCTGTCCCGTTCACCGTTTGGATCACGTCGTGGCGTGCGACATCACCCCCATTATCGGCCTTCGCCTCAGGAGCTGCTGCAGCAGCAGCAGCAGCAGCAACAGAATCAGCAGACCCATCATCCACAGGCTCCGGTTCTGCGGTCGACGATGGTTCAACTTCAATCACTTTACTCGTCGGCACGCCATCGCTGGCAGTTGTCCCGGCACCGCTCAGGACGTCCTGCCCCTCTCTTGTCAAGATCGGGGTTGTAGCTTATGCGTGTGCAGGCCATAAAATATAAAATAGTGGCGCCCGAGTTTTATATTGTATGGACGGCGTGTCACACGTCACACCGGGGGGTGCAGTCGTGTCGTTTTTGAATTAGTTTTCGTTGTTTTTCATTAAAAAATCTTTGAAAAAACAAATGTTACAGGCAAGGTTCGAAAGCATGACTTCCTGCCTTTGAGTTGAGCACGTCTAAACGCCGAGCTATACGAGTATACACCAAAAATACCTGGAAAATCCCGTTGTATCAGAAATCACGGGATAAATCCCGCTGGATCACGAACCCACGGGACTGGTTTGGACGGCATTTGGGAAATATCAAATTTCACGGGTTTGCACGGGACGGGACAAGGATTTCACGGGATTTGCCCGAATTTCACGGGACTAGTTTGCACGGGATCCGTATTTAAAAAAAAAGCACGGGACTGGATCGCGATCGCTAATATTTCCACGAGATCAGTTTTGGACGGGAACGGGATTTTCGAAATTCCACGGTCACGGAATTCTCCCGTATCCAGCGGAATCCCGCGGGATTTTCACAACGGGAAAAATCCCGAGGAAAGCCCTGACAATATTAGGCACGACACAACAAATATTAGACACGGCAGGCGATGACTATTAATAGCGACCGCGAGTATAAGAGCACCAAATCATTGGCCTCTTCTTTCTGCCCCCTTCACATTGTGTTGTATTATTCCTTGCGCAAGCGAAGCGGGCGGCGTCAGCCGCCCGCGGAGCGGAGCCCTTGTAAGCATTACCCTGGGCTAGGTATTCGATCGTTTTCTTTCCGCGGTAGCTCCACAGGTAACGCCGTCACACGTTCGTGTGTGGACCCCCGGATAAAAACAACAATGGTGCATGGTGTATGCGTAGTTACTACGTAGAACGTTGATGATATCTTTGGGTTCTTTCACCCCTCGGTAGCACTCTCACTAATGTGGCCCTCAAAATCACGACGACGATTACGAAGTTGATGTGCAATCTACACTCTTTCGTGTTACTCGTACGGCATCGCAGATTAGACTACTACTCCTACTGCAGGATTTGAGGTCGCGCCTCAATACCACAACCTACTAATAGCATACTAATAGCAGTAGATGTCATCAACGCGCGGCGCACACCCTGGCTACACATTGATTGATTCGCCCTAACGTAAGAAATATTTCCGACGAGCACACCCCAGACACCAGACAGCCAGGATATTAGAGAGTTTCGGAAAAAAAAAAAAAAAATTGCTCAGGGGTAACGTTGCTCAGGGGTTGTCGAAGTCTCGCCGCATGAAAGACGTTGACGGCTAAAAAAACCCCTGAGCAATCTGCTTGTTTAGGGAGAAGGCTTCAAAAACAGCTCCTAACCCTGACTGAGCAACAATCTGCAATCGCGAATAATGCTCAGGGAACACTCACAGGCGCGGTATAAGGGTGCCTACACCACCACAAAAGCGAACGCCGACTCGCCGCCAATGCGTAGGACGACAGGGCGCGCCATCCCCTCGAACCAGGAGCGGTTTCGTGACGCTGTGGCGGCGAAAAAGTAGTGTTGTACGATATCAGCAGGCAGGGACATGTTGGTACTCGTACGAGTAGGAGGAGAGAAACAAGTACAACAAGGAACCTCTCGGGCTGGGTTACGGCGAGGAGGATTGCCGGGGCGGACGCCCATTCGCTGCCAAAGCGTAGAGCAATAGGGCGTGTCAGCTCCTCCAACCAGTCGTGGCTTGGTGATACTGCTGTGGCGGCGAAAGAAGCACAGCAGGTTCGATCTAGGCAGGCAAGATGAGGAGGGGAGGTGGATGTTGTTGTGTTCACGACGAAAAGCAACGCAGCCAGCTAGGCAAGCAACGCAACCATGCTCGAGAGCTGGGTAACGGCAAGGAGGACGGCGACGATGGCTCGCAATTAATTGTGATACAGGGCTGAGAAGCGTAGGGAGCAGGTTGCGGCGAAAGGTGGTGGAGCACCGTGCGTGGTAGATCGGCACGAAGCTCGAAGGTCGTTGCTTTTCGAGTGCAGGTCTTTCATTTCGAGCTCACCGGAGAGCACGGCGGAGAGCCCCTGTGCGTTTGTTTTTCAAATTAGAAATCCTGGGAGCACACCCCGATCCTGAGCAACCGCCCCTGAGCATTTTTTTTTTGTTTTCATATTGTTTTCCGAAACTCGCTATTACACGAAGATTGCTCACCTCTTCGGTGAGCGTACACCAGGCGCGGTTTCGCATAACAACGCCCTGCAGTCTCGTTGATGGTTTCCACCGCAGCAAGTCACGGTCGGAGCATCTTCTTCTCCGTCAGCGTAGTATAGAACAAGGTCGGCGTGTCGCTCGGTTAAGGGTGAACAGATGGACGGCCACTGATCGAGGGATGACACCGCGCGAGAGAGGTCGCCGCGCGCGGTATACTGGGACTATGACAGCTACGTGCTGCCCCGCGCCTTCTTGAGGACAAACAGGTGGATCTTCGATGGGTTGAACGTCTCGCGTGTCCGCGTAAGAAAGGACAGCAGCCGTACCCGATAGGGCCAGGCATCCTGCTAACGCAACGCAACGCATGTCATGTACGGAAATTACTTATTGTCCAGCGTGTTCCAGTGTGCATGAGGGTTTAGTGTGGTGTGTGAACGAAGGGCATCGCCGGCTTTATAAATTTAAGTACGATATTCTTGGGGGTGTGCCCTCAGCGCTCCACAGCTTTTCTTAGACCTATCTTTTAGCGTTTTTCGTGCTATCGCGCGATGAGGTTTACCTCTCGGTCCGAAACTCCCTCATCGTGATCCCCGACCTCGACTGTGTCGGCGGCGGCCTAGGGCGTGCTTGCACCGTGCCCTGGTGGCCGGCTGGCCGCGTGTGCTGTACTCGTTTTTTACAAATAATTTAAAATACGTCAGCCGTGAGTTAGACCAGTTGATGAGTGGTCAATACCGAGTTCGGCGAGTTGAGTGGTCGACGCTCAATTTTGCAAGCCACCGGTATGTGATACATCACAGTCTCGTGGCCAAAGATTTCGGTTGACGGCCTAGCTTTGGCCCGTCAAAACCTCTTCAAAAGTATAACAGTTTTTTGTTTTGGGATGTCCTTGACAGCTGTCCGTCAAGGGGCAAAAGTGCCGTCAACCGACATCTACGCTCGCTCGTGACGGTGAAAATGTTTTGTTTTCGATGCCAGGACCCAGATTGGCCCTCTTCTCGTGTGGCCGAGATGGGAGAGGTCGCAGCCTCCGCGGCTTTTGACAACTCATGGCGGCAAGAGTGGGGGAAATATGGGCTGGGGCGGCCGGTCTCATGCCCCGCCGTTGCGCGTTCGTTGAGGGTTGGGGGTTGCAGAAACAGGTGTCGAATGAACGCTTCGGGCTATTTTACGTGAGAAAGCATCCATTTCTCGCAAAAATGTTGATATTCGTAGGCGAACATGTGGTCGCAAAACGAGCGTCGCGAGCCTCTTCGGCTGCTGTGCACGCCGGACGACCAGGTTCCGTGAGGCAGAGGGGACGAGGTCTTTGGTTCTGACCGAATCGGATATGCCTACGCCGCAGGAGGGACAGTACCGTGGTGGAGATACAAGCGGTGTTGACGCTATTGTTTTTAGCAATACGTAGCAGGCAGCATCACATATGTGGTGGAAATCGAGTATAGAAGGGCATACTCGGGGTAACAAGTGTTGCGTAACTTTTTTACTATACTTTCCTTTCAATGGCGTTTCAGGTAGGCCGTGAGATTTTGAAGAGCGAGATCGTTGGTTCGATTCTCACCTCTTCAACATTTTATTTTGTTTATAGTCTACTTTCCTATCAACGAGTTGCGCAACATTTTTACTTTACTTTCCTTTCAATCGCGTTTCAGATAAGCCGTGAGATTTTGAAGAGCGAGATCGTGGGTTCGATTCTCACCTTCAACATTTAATTAATTTAGTCTACTTTCCTTTCAATGGGGTCGCAGGTAGGCCGTGAGATTTTGAAGAACGAGATCGTGGGACCCGGGTGCGATTCTCACCTTCAACACTTTTAGTCTGCTTTCCTTTCAATGGCGTTGCAGGTAGGCCGTGAGATTTTGAAGAGCGAGATCGTGGGTTCGATTCTCACCTTCAACATTTGTTTTTTTAGTCTTTCCTTTCAATGGCGTTTCGGGTAGGCCGTGAGATTTTGAAGAGCGAGATCGTGGGTTCGATTCTCACCTCTTCAACTTTTATTTTTTTTATAGTATACTTTCCTATCAATGTTGCGCAACATTTTTGCTTTAGTTTCCTTTCAATGGCGTTTCAGATAGGCCGTGAGATTTTGAAGGGCGAGATCGTGGGTTCGATTCTCACCTTCAACATTTAATTATTTTAGTCTACTTTCCTTTCAATGAGGTCGCGAGTAGGCCGCGAGCTTTTGAAGAACGAGATCGTGGGACCCGGGTTCGATTCTCACCTTCAACACTTTTAGTCTGCTTTCCTTTCAATGGCGTCGAAGGTAGGCGGTGAGATTTTGAAGAGCGAGATCGCGTGGGTTCGATTATCACCCTCATCCAGAGTGAGATCGTGGGTTCGATTCCCATCTTCATCCCAAAATCTACAAAAAAAAAAGGGAAACTACATTTTAGCATACTTTCCTTTCCATGGCGTCGCAGGTAAGCCGTGAGACTTTGAAGAGTGAGATCGTGGGTTCGATTCTAACCTTCATCCCAAACTCTACCAAAAAATGGAAACTATCTCACGTGTCTAGAATTTGCAAAACTCACGCACACTTGCTTCTTATTAAACATCCAGATGGAACGATGAGAGCTAGCGACCATTGCATACTGTGTCCAATACCGATTCGATCGGAAGTGGAGTCGGAGGTAAAAATGGCAGAATGTCATCGGGGTTCCTGACATAGTCCGAGATATAGGTCAGGAGAGCTTGCTGCACCAACGTAATCGCCCGCGCTTCGTGGTGACATTGCTCGGAGTAAGGCTATGAGGTGTGGCAGAGTTTTGTGCGGCGGAATACGTATTATAGTAAGTGGAAGGCATGTGCTTTCCCCGGGATATTTATCTTTGGTGTAACTACTGGGACGAACCGACGTCTCCACGACCGAGGTGAACATCTTTACTCTCCCTGAACATAGCGTGTTTGCGATGTACCAACTTTGGTTGGGTACGAGTTGGGCAGGAAACAAATGGCAATAGAATTGAAACCGTCGAAATAACAATGCAAGGCCAATCCAACCCACGAAAAATCCGCGAAACGTTGCGTTATTCTTTTGTTTTTACCATTTTTATAGTTTCTAGCCTAATTTTTTCGTGGGTTCGTTGGCCTTGGGTTTATTATTATGAAGAAACTCGTCGGTTTCAAAGGTATTTTTACATGTTTTCTAACCCAACCAACAGAGTTTGAGAATCGCGAACACCCTAACATTGCGTGTTTGCGATGTACCAACTCTCGGTTGGGTAGGAGTTGGGTAGGAAACATTTATCTTTAGTATTGAAGCCATCGAAATAACAATCCAAGGCAAACCCAACCCTCGAAAAACCAGCGAAATGTTAGGTAGTTTAGTTTATTCTTACCATTTTTTAGTTTCTAACCTAACTTTTTCGTGGATTGGTTGGCGTTGGGATGTGAAATTCGTCGGTTTCAATACTATTTCCACATGTTTTCTAACCCAAAAGAGTGTGGGAACCGTAAAAACCCCAAATACAACACGAATCCGTCTAATCATGATCATGAGTAAGTGCCGTTTACCTCGCCTAACTGATAAGACTTGCCAAGCCCCAGACTCTTGATTACGGTAACGAATCTGTCGAGACGCCATGGGCTAGGGGCAGCGGTTAGAGCGATCCCTATCTCGCAAGGATGGGGGGGCGAAATACTGAAAGAGAGATTGGGAGATATACGAGCAAAGTTGGACGAGCACTCGCGCTCGCTGAGAGCATACACGAAGGAGCTGGAAGATGAGCCAACCTCTCGCATAGCAAACGGCACATTTTGTGCCCCAAGGCGAGCCTGAGCATGCTTTTGTTGGACAGACTACTGCTGTAGCGATGCCTGAAAGAAATGTTTGGATGTGTGACAGCGCAGCTATTGACCATATGACTGGAGACCCTGAGCAGAGGTGTTGAATCGTCAGGTGCCCCCTATTGGCCAACAATGGGGTACGGTTGGCGATGGTACAAGTAGCGAAGAAGGATCGTTTCGTTGGAACTTTGAACTTGAAGCTGCATTGCGATGCAGAATACGTAAAGTAGGTGGAAGGCATATTTTCCCCGTGATAATTATCTTTGTTGTAACTACTGTGACGAACCGACTTGCCAAGCCCCAGATTCTTGATTCCTTCGTACTGTCGATTGACTCGATCGACTGCTTTGTATCTGTATACACAGTACGGACGCCGAGCGCACGAGAGTACTCGTACGTAGTACTGCGGTGCTGCTTGCTGCTGTACGAACGAGTAATGCGTTGTTGTTCCGGATGGCGGATGGCAGATGGCGGATGACAATATTTGTTTTTTCTCGTGTTTGCAGCGTTTCCTTGGTCTTCACTCAAAACTGTTTTTTTTAATGCACCCCTTGGCAGTACTGTCGCACTAACAGCCTCGGGTTGCATACCGGTTCGCCTTCAGCTGTTACGGGTATGCGCGGAGCCGTAGGCGGGCGTCAGCCCGCCGCGGCGAAACCCCCCTTGTACTTATTATTTTCTAGGTCCGGTACTGTGAGTACTGCGAACAAAAGAGTATACTGGTGCTATCCCAGTGCACTGCCAGTACCCAGTATTTTGCTACGATTTATGCACTGATGTAAGGTTTGTTCCTTCATTCCGGGTTTCCCTTGCAGTGGCACTGTCGGCCTCTTTGCGTTTTTGGTCATCGCGCTCGAACTTGATTGATAAATGATCGATGAAAGGGCGTCCAGTACTTTTGAGGTTTGTTGTGTTGTCTCTTTCGAATTGTATTATTATTCTCTGTGACCTAGAAGGGAAACCCCACTTGGGGGACAGGTTATCCCGCGGCCTGCCGCGTAGATATCTGAACCTTACCAGTACCTCTCGTTCTCGAGTTTCCCTTCGCAAGCGGATGGCCGGAGCCCAAACATGTCCAGCATCAGACGTGGCCGAGAATCCCAATGGTGCCTACCATTGACCTACTCCATTTCCGAGGTTACCTCCAGACTGTTATGTTCGGCTCCATGCCGTACCTTGTCCAGGCTGTCTTAAACTGCCTTGACTATCTGTGCTAGCTTATTTGATACCCTACGGGAATCCACAGTGTCACCTTGAGCATAATACACGTTAAAGGTGTTGGAATCTCTAGCCCAAGTGCCTGGACGCTGGAATACTAGCGAAACCTCACGCAACATCAATAAGGCTTGTCCATACCTCCATACTCTATCAACTACCACGCCTGGACGACGATGCCAACGGTGAATTTTCAAGCAAAGTGATGTTCAACACCATCAATTCCACCATCAACGCGACGGCGCTGCCGTCCGCGCCCATGCCTGAACGCAGACCGATGACATCTTCTTCCCGTGTTCGTACAATAAGCCCCCCTGGACAAAATAAACTAGATGTGGGTAGCCCGGTGCCGCTACAAAATGCCGACAACTTGCTGCGACCCCGAGAAATACATACATAAAGGCGTCATCCCGACGCGCAAGACAACGAATTGGATGCGCGACCCCTGGTCGTTCGCAAACACTGCGTCTAATGTCGCCGTCAACAAATATCCCAACGCGAGACACATCCAAAACACGTCATCTCCATCTTCCCATAAGAGAACCAAACAAGTCCCAGCTATCAGTACGGCCCACGAAGTATCAGAACAATTTCAAATGTCTGCAAACGTATGCTCTACCCCGGCGACTTGCGCGACGGTGAAGCACCATCCGTCGCGAGTTTCCGAGGACGCCTATAGGACGCGTAAGGACCACCTCGGCACTGCGTATCATACCAGGGGCTACATCACACTTTTTGAGACTTGTAAACATGCAAATTCTCTCTACAAGCAACAAAGATTATTAATATTAAAAATATCAAATATTATATCGCAAGCTTACATAATATCTCACTTTGAACCTGCAAGTACTTAGCTTAACTCAGTATTTTGGAAGTTTGGTGCTGCGAGTACTGGGTTGTACTCTGTATTTTCGAGTTTTGATACTGCGAGTACTGAGTCATACTTAAATGTTTCCGAGGTATAATACTGCGAGTACTTGGCCATACTCAGTATTTTCGAGGTTTCACAATGCGAGTACTGGGCTTAGATATACTTACTTTTTTCGCGGCCTCTATCGCGCCTCTCAGAGTCTATGACAAATATTTCGAGGCGGATCTTCTTTTTTTCTTGTCATTTTGCCCTTTTTCCTTTTTTCAACTCGAGATGTTGAGATAGATTACTCGTTTTTGTTCATTTTGCTTCATTTGCTTTTTTTTCGAAAAAGATCGAACAAAAATTGAAGCGAAATCGAAAAAGAGTCAGAACTCGGCAAGATACTCGAAAAAAACGAAAAATCGAGTGCTGTTTGCAATTTTGTACGTTTTAAATTTTTTTTTTTTTGCCAGGTACCTACGTAGTTTACGGACATTATTGACGTACGAGTTGAAACTACCAGGTACTCCGTATAAAATGTGATGAGCTATTATTTTACATCTG
Organism: Laminaria ephemera; assembly: GCA_036873875.1. Taxonomy (NCBI): domain Eukaryota; class Phaeophyceae; order Laminariales; family Laminariaceae; genus Laminaria; species Laminaria ephemera. The sequence goes on along the minus strand of JAYJMJ010266030.1, from coordinate 2,988 downwards.
GCAGTTGGCGTACTACTGCTACTACTACTGCTACTGCTGTCGAAGAGTACTGCTGTACGGGGAGGGGAGTAGAGGAATATAGTCTAGAGCTTTAGTGTGGGTATTTGGTTGGACGTACGTAGATCCGGCGTGTGTGCCTCACTGTTTGATTCAGGTATTGTTTGGTCCGACAAATAGGCCCTTTTTCGGCTGTCGTGCCATTTTCTTCACGCAGTACGGCCTGGTCTGTGGTATACCTGTCGTGTCCGGGATCCTAAAAGGATCTTCACTACTTTTAAATAAAAGTATGGTACCTCGTGATCACCACATCACATGGCATGGAGTGTACACCACCACCCACCACAGCAAAGTACGCCTCTTGGCATTTACACATTGCCCGTTTCACCTGATTTCACGTGTATTTATTTAGCATGACGTTAGCCAAAAAAAAGTATATCGAGGGTGTTTTGCGCCATTTGCCGGTACAGGGGAAATTCGTCACAAAAAACACCTTATATGGAGTGCGCTCATTGGTCAAAGCACCGCTATACCGGGAGATGGCCATAAAAGCCTGGGTACATCGGCTTACAGCCAATCACATTGTCGGTCACCGTTTTCTGCCGAAAAAATCACCGTTTTCTGGCGTGCAGAGCGCCGCTCAATGCGCCTACCAGACGTGGGCGATGTCAACCCCGTCAACAACATACTGTAAGAACCAAAACAACAGCATACGTACCATATGTCGTTCTGAGCAACAGCTATTAATATCAACGACCACAGCACTGCTCTCGGAGGTCAGAACACACAATGGGGTGGGGCCATCTGGAGGCGGCGCTGTCCACTGTTGCAAGCATCCTGAACCCTCAGTAGACGGCGGGAGCAGGGAACTCGGCACGTCCTATCGCCGAAAGGCTACGGCGCGCTGCGCTTGGCCCCTCCCCCCTCCTTCCTGGGAGGAAATGTATACATGTACTTCGTATGTGTATAGTACTACTCAATCTGGTACGCTCGTAGTCTAATGGTCTAATGACATTTCACGTTTCACTCTCTCCTCGCAGTAGTCGCATAAATACTCGTGTACTGATTAATACGCACACATACGATTCGTCATTGACATGTCAGCGTGTTCTGACTGCCCGAATTGTTCCGTGGGTTCGTGCACATATGATACGTGGCTACGCAGCGGCTCCGACATGCTCTATTGGTCGTATGTTGTTCCTCCGTGGGACGTATGCTGTTGTTGTTTAGTTATATAGTTGTCGACGGGGTTGACCTTGCCTTGGTCTGGTAGGCGTATCGAGCGGTGCTCTGGACGCCAGAAAACGGTGACCGAGAACGTGATTGGCTGTAAGCCGATGTACCTAGGCTTTTAGGGCCATCTCCCGATATAGCGGTGCTTTGATCAACGAGCGCAGCCCGTATAAGATGATTTTTGTGACGGATATCTCATGTACCGGCAAATGGCGCAAAACACCCCCGGTGTACCGTGTTTTGGCTAACGCCCTATTTAGTATGTCGGAAATGCTCGACTGCCATGCGTGGGCGGCGAAGCCGGCATATCGCTCCTTCCGGAGCATGGGTGCCGGCGAATGCCGGCACCCATGCCAAGCCTTATATTATATAGGTACGGATCGCCGGCACCCATGCCAAGCCTTATATTATATAGGTACGGCACCAGCAGTGTCATCTCCCCTGACGACAAAACCCAAAGGTAGAAAATGGAAATCCCGTTGCCCCGTGAGGTCAATAACCTAGTGAGGTGCTCTTCGTTGCTCATTGCCCATGTTAGATGTGGTTTTCGCGGTGCATATTTTAAAAGAACTGAGAAACAAGAGATGCTGGAAAACATTGAATTTGAGCCGATAAAAGAAGAAGCCGTCTTAAGAAACGCAGCTGGTGAGGGCACCCAAAATACGACACTATTTTATTTGAAAATTATTTTATAAAATAAGACTTTGACCCTAGACACCAAATTGACGTTTCCTAGCAGCGGGCCCCCACCGTATTAAGTACTGCTACTACACAGCAGCACTGCTGTAGACTAGACATTTCACGATATTTATTCACATTTATTTAAACTTTCTTCTGCGTACAACATCACGAGAAGGCCCGGCATAGCTTTTCCTGCACCACTGAGCTCTTGGTATTTGCAAGTCGCCCATTGCACCAAATCGTGAGCGTCCTCTGCCCTCTGTCTGCTTTACACGTTGTTCTATCTGTTTCATTGAGCGAGCGCTAGGTATGCATGCATAACTGGGTTCTAGGTACGCATGTACTGGCTCCATCAGGTAGCATATGACGTACGAACTTGTATGATACGAGTACTCGTAGCGCTGCTGCTGCTGCTGCTATACGAACGAGTACAACTCACTTTCAAGTAGCCCTAAGATGAGGAAATGGCAAAGGAGCTGGATGAGAGCGAGGATAGCTGGTAATAGTATTCGAAACATTTGGGTCGACTTTGCTCCATCGCGTTACTTCCGAATGGTCAACTGCTGTGCTACTTTTTTTTTAATGGATTTGCACATTGTGCCTGATAGCGATATTTGTTTTTTTGTTCTATTAATAGTGTTTTCTTTCCATTCGCTCGCAGATAATTTGGTTTTATATTTTAGTGCTCTCTTCGCAGTAGTCTGTCCCATATACGGCCTACTATAGTATTTGCCATTGCGGGCATGCGCCGAGTCGCAGGCGGTCGTCAGCCCGCCGCGGCGAAGCCCGCTTGTACTTAGTTGTTTCAATGTCTGGTAACAGTATAATGGTACTGCCCCAGTATACTGGCAGTTTGCCCTGTACCCAGTATACTGTTACAACCTACGGTATTTATGTACTGCCACTTCGTTACAACAGCAGTAGTATACCCAACATACGTCGACAAGTTCTTCAACTGCTAATGATGTCTCACTCGTACTCGTGGGTTTGAATTGCTCTTCGGTGCATAATTCTCACAAAGATCAGTCATCCCGTCCCGTCATCCCGATCAACATGTTCACGAACAAGAATTAACAC
>JAYJMJ010266002.1:0-13643 GCA_036873875.1 Laminaria ephemera | reverse complement strand
GCGGTGAATCGAGATAGGAAAAACAACAAGGAACCCCGTAGAGGACGGCGTTTTCAGCATACGACGCGCACAGGGGAGGCGGAGGGGGGGGAACATCGGGGGGGGGGGGGGTCTGGTCGGTATGTTACTACAGCAGGTGTCTCGTATGTTATTACAGCAGGTGTCTCGTATGCTACTACAGCAGGCGTCTCAATCGCAACATCAACCACAAGCTGGACGCCAACCTATACACTTGCTTCATGGCATGCAACAAACTGTATTTCGCAAACTCACATGAAAAAAGAACCAATGACATTAAACAGCATTCGACCATCTTTGTAAGAAAACCGTAGACTGAGGCCTACATATATCGACCAAAGGGCCTAGGCTTGGAGTTGGGTTGAACGGCACGCCAACCGACAACTTTCTTCGCGCAGCCTCGCATCGCCTACCGGAGTGCGTCGTACTCCGCTCTAGCTTCGATAAAGTCGGCTGCGGTCAATTACCATGCTTAAAAAAGTCCCATTTGCACAGTTCAGGGCATCATGAATCGCAACGAGGACAGAAGAGCAGAAGGCGAAAACGGCCGGTCTCGCGAACTTTCGTTCTATCATTCGCGTCAACGATCAGTAGAAAAACAGAAACTATTAACACATGGAGCAGGTGACGCAACCGGGCCCTGGCCACGGTAGATTCAATGATACAATAGGGTGTTCGCTATTTCAAAACTCTTTTGCGTTGGATAAAAGGTAAAACTAGTATTGAAACCGATGAACTTTATAGCCCATGGCCAACCAACCCACGAAAAAATTAGGTTGGAAATTGAAAAAATGGTAGGAAAAAAATAACTCACCTAATTTTTATCTGATTTTTCTTGGGTTGGGTTGGCCTTGGATTGTGATTTTGAAGGTTTCAATACTAATATAATATGTTTTCTACCCAACTCCTACCCAACCAAAGCTGGTACATCGCAAACACGCTAATGAGGTTTAACCCCTTCGGCGCTTCAGAGGGAAAAAACGACAAATACAAATGTCGATTACAGCATCGCATCAGCCACGCGAATCAACGCGGAATGCTACCGTAGGTTGGGGGGTGGTGCTTGTTCATGACAGACGCTAATGCACGGAGTTGTGCAACATTTGCGTAGCATGAACTACCGCATGCTCCACGCTCACACTATGGGTAAATACCCCGTTTCTCGCATATTTATATTTAAAAAATTAAAAATACATAACAGCTGTGAGATCTAGGATTTCGTCGAAACTTATCTTTGCAAGCTGTGTGTGATACTCCGATCGCACGTGTTATGGGTTGTGTATGTCCTCATGAAGGATATAGGCATCGCAGATACATGTGTCCCAAAAGGGATAACAGATGCGTGCTCTGCTCACCCACGATGAAGGTCTTCGAGTGTGGGTTCTTCTTCGCGTGCAGCGCGCGGTACTTCTCCGCCATTGCTCCTTCCTGTGTGTCGGTTAAAGGTGTTGGTGTACGGTATGCGTGTAAGGTATAAAGTGATACACACAGAGCATGTACATGGGACGAGGAGCCCCGCGCGAAAACGGCAAAGCGGTACGTGAACTCAATCAAACCGGGCTGAGATAGCATGTGGGGTCCATCCTGCAAAAATCGAAAAAAACGAAAATCACCCAAGCCAAAAACAAATCAACAGAAAATTCCCCCGGGAGCACGAACTTTATTTCCTACCGGTATGCTGCAGTTTTTGAACCGGGCGGGACGAATTAGAGCACAGCAGACGACGACAGCAGTATCCCTTAACGCGGAACACGGCATCACCCCCCGCCCGCCCGCCCGCACTTAACATAAGCACCCCGCCGCCGCCGCAAAAACATGAATGCAGCGCTCGCTCGATCAAGACGATCGTACGGGCCCCCCGTCTTAAGACCGACAGCACTCGAAAATTGGCGAATTTTTCCACGTCCTACTCGTAGCCTAAACAAACAAAATTGTCGGGGGAAACAAAAGAGATACCAAACATGTGGGGAAACGAGCGAGAAAAATGCCCGCAACCGAAGAGCTGTTCGTAAAATATCGGGAAAATGCCTAAGAAAAACAGGCGCCCCTAGTGATTTCGGGGAGGGGCTCCTACAGACGGCACGTTCAGCTAAAACGATTCTCCCCTCTATCCTCACCGCCGCCGCTCGATCGAAGGCAGAACCCAGATCAGTACCCCCCCCCCCCCAAACAACGTCCCCAGCTTTTTTTCTTCCGCCTTTTTATCTATCTCCCTTGTTCGTTCCATTTTCTGGACAAGCCGTGGTCACAAGTGTCGTCTCTTCCCCCCCCCGGTATGTGTCTTAAAAAATATCGCGCAGAGAACTCAGCATGCCTGCGGTTCGTCGATTTTCATCGAATCCTCTTGTTCCTTTTTTTCGCGCAGAGGATTCAGCATTCTCACTGCTCGTCGATTTTCTTTTTTAATCTTGTCTCACCTGGATGCTCGCCGAACCGTTGAGAGTGATGGTCACCTTCCCGTCACGCTCTTGGGGGGAGGGGGTTACCACACTCTTACCACTGGTGCCGCTGCCGCCTTCGCTGTTAACAATGTTTCTGTTGCTGCTATTGTTGCTACCGCTAACTGAAACACTGCGGACGGAGTTGTGCTCGACGCTGCTGTTGCCGGTGTCGGGAAACTCGTGAACCAAGATCGCCACGTGCCGCGCCTTCACGTCGCGTGTTTCGCGCGAAAGAACGAAGAGCATATTTGGGGCGGGGGGGCGCGGCATTGGGAGAGAGTTAAGCAGGGAGGGAGGGAGGGGGCAGGCGGTGGTGGGTGGATGAACGTCGTCGTTATATTGCTTTTGTTGTTTCTTGAGGTTTCGCGCTGCCCTCGTTGGAGTCGCTTGTTTTCATGGCTGCCATCGGTTTCTCGTCCGTTCGTACCTCGAGACGTCAGCACACGTCAACAAAGGTAAAACACTAGACCGAATGTACCGCACATATGGCTCATACCGCATGTACCGCTCATACAGCATACCATATGCGCTACTTGCTGTGAAACATGCGCTGTATGTGCTACTTGCTGTAATTGTGTTTGAGGCATGTGCTACTGCTGAAACTGTGAGCTGTATGTGGGACGTGCTGCAACCGTATGTACGTGCTATACCTTGTTGTGTTATTTGCTGCAAAACGTGCGCAGTATGTACTATTTGCTGCAACCTGTACGTGACGTACATGGTACTGCTTAAACTGTGTTCTGTATGTGCTACTTGCTGGAACTGCAGTGTATGTGCTGTGTGTGATGGATGGGCTGTACCAGGTGTACGCTTGCTGTTCTGGATGAGACCGCTCACCGTCTGCACCAGCTTGTACTTCTTCGTGTCTCGTCTAGTCGAGAGGATGATCACCTCGTCGCCTGCCCCCGGGGGGCGCAGAGAAGAAAAGGAAGCGGAAGCGGGGCGCAAACAACAGCACGCGGCAAAACAAGTATCATGTTGCGTTTATCTTACGGCTTTCTACGACAATAATATTTGGGCCATATCGCGCTCCGGGAAGACCCGCACCAGCACAACAGGCCACACGACGGCCGACGCCAAAAAAAACTAAATAGAAATCTCGACACGGGTTAAGCGTTACCAGGTATTAACAGTTTCCGTGCAGAGCACTGATGCCGGGCTGAAATGGTATTTCGTTCAAAACACTTTCCTGTTCAATCTAGCTCTACATCCTTCGCGACACTATCCTGTTCAATCTAGCTCTATATCCTTCGCGAGGAGCTATAGAAAGCGCACGATCTATGATATAAATTGGTCACTCCTAATATTGACTTGCTTCGACTTGCTGGGTCCAAAACGAGCGGACAAACGGCGCCGCAGAGCCAGCACCACCCAAAACAACACCAATACCACCAGCAACAACCGTGACACAAACACACTCCGACCCCAACACCGACATCAACACCAATGTCAACACCAGCGCAGGCAGCTATTGCAACGCATTCTCTGTAGATTAAACAGCGACAACCACCACAACAACGACGACAACGACAACGACATAAAAAACAACAACAGTAACAGGTGGCCACCTCACTCACTCGGGTGGTACGTAAAATTCATGAGCGAAAGGTGGGGGTGGTCGTCGCAAAAGGTTGACAGGAAGCACAGCCGAGATGCTTGCAGCAGCCTCACCACCTACGTTTCCCCGGCCGTTCCAAAAAATAAAACGGGGCGTGAGCAACAGCGCGAGCAACATAAACATGGAAGATAGTATGAACATTGAACAAAAATATTGACCAATAGCATGGAACAAGAATATGGAACAAACCATAAACACAAAAACGGAACAAAGCAAGGAAGGAAGAAAGAAAGAAAGAAAGGAGGGAAGGAAGAAAATAAATTCTAGCAGCTGTAGATAGAGCGTCGGGTAAACAGGGCAGGGCCAGCAAAATTCCCCCCCTGGCCTTGCTCAGCTTTTGGCCATTCCAGTTCGAAACGGCACGGTACGCGAACGCGCGAGCCAACCTGTGAATAAAAAAACAATTTTCAAGGGGTTGTCTACCGTATCACTAGCTCCATGTAGGCAGCCTCACCAAAGCTGCCTTTGCCATTTCTGTTACTGCAAGACCACCGCAAACTGTGAGACCAGACATTGAAATCCACTGTATTGCTGCGAATACGCACATCGCGGTGAATGTCGACTGTACATGCATCTACCCGCGAACGTCAATTGTGCGCCCATCTCCCCTCTGAGCGATTCCCACCGGCAGGCCAAGACTATTCCCTCGCCGCGGCCGCTTTTCAACATATACCCCCGACACCAAGCGCGGTATATCGCCTCCCTCAGATGTGGAAATTAACTTGTAAGATACTTGAAGATACTTGTCAGGTACTCTAGCTCTCGCTAGGAACTCGTGCTGGTCGATATTTGTAACTGTCGCCAACTGTGCGCGTTGGTGTGAAGCAGGAAAGACTCAACCCAACCCAACCCAACCCAACCCAACCCAAGTCCAACGCAACCCAAGCAAATTGCTTTGCTGTCATTGGGCGTTGGTGTGTGTGCGTCCCAAAATGGTTGGAACTCTATACGTCATGAACTTCATTTCTTTATTAATACCGGGTAAGTTTTTTATTAATTGTTCGGTGCTCGGGCGGGACACGGGAAAATCAGGGAAACGTACACGCTTTTATTGCACCAAGTTACTTTAAATACGAAGCACGTATGTTTGCCCCGACACTCACGTCTTCGGGCAGGGGAGGCGTCAGGTCAGCCTCATGCCACGAAGTCATCGACGGCCGTCTGCCATCCACTTGTGGCCTAGGGGCAGGCGCCAGCGCTCCCGCCGCCGCCGCTGCTGCCACAGCTGCCGTCACCGCAGCCGTAGCCGCAGCCGCTGCTGCTTCTGCCGCTGCCGTTGATAGTGCCTTTCCCCCCAGCCCTTCCCAAACCGACTCCTTGGCTTTATTCCCCGACGCTGCTACACCTGCCGATTGTGCACGTGTGTGTGTGACGGGAAAAAAAAATGAAAGAACAAACATTCAGAACTTAGACAGGCCCTCCGTCCATTGCCAAACAGCTTCCATACAACTATTCCCCGTCGCTACTGCATCTGTTGAATCCGAACGTGTGCATGCCCCTACCAGATTAGCGACGGGGGACACAAAAGAAAACAAAATTTGCTGTTGTTACATTCCGTCGTCGCTTTAATTCGTACTTCGTATATAGTTTGGGATCAATGAGGTCTCTCTGCTGCGATCAGCCGGACTCTCGCCCAGGGCTACTACCCCCGCTTTGATTCGCCTCTAATCAACGTTGCAGAAGATATATAGGCCATCCACCCCTTCCCAAACCGCCCCCTTAGGCTTCTTCGCCGACGCTACTACACCTGTCGAATCCGCACGCGTGCGTGCACCCAAACAAGAACAGCGAAAGAACAGCGACGGGGGGCAAATGTGAAAAACAAAAAAAGCAGTACATAGACAGGTAACGGGGGGAACCGTCCTGCCTCGATAACACAACTGTGTATGGGCGGCGCACGCCTGCGTTCGCGCAAAATCTCACTCGTTTGCGCAGCCTTCAATTTAACTGAAGTTGTGCTTCGGGTATTTGGCGAGCGTGAGCAATATGGTCAGGTTCGGTGGGGTGTAGCGTGCGCCTACCTGCGCTTAGATTGTGGGAAGGAGTTTCCGCAAAGCCGTGAAGTGAATCAGGGTCGGGGTGACCGCTGCAGTATTTCATTGACCTAAGTCGGGTTAACTGCTAAGGCGTTTCGTTGGCCAGTCGTACGCGGTCAACCGAGAACAATGTAGTGTACCACAGTATAGTACGCTACACTACGCTACTACGCAAACAATACGCTACATAACGCTGGCACGCTAAACCACACCCGACTACACTACCGGGACGAGCAAAGCACACAAACATTAACCAAACAAACCTGGCGCTCTTTTCTCTCGCTCCCACGCCCACCGCACAGCTACTTCCACGGCTGCAGCACCAAATCCAGCCGCCAATCCAGCCACCGCCGCGGTTAAGACAACGACACCGAGATCCATAGCCGGCTTCCCTACCGCCGCCACTGCTGCCGCTGCTGCCGCCGCTGCTCCTGGGCCCGATCTGCTCACCATTTCCCCTTACTACTAATGTGGGGTACCTGATTTAGTTAACCTTTTATTACTGCAAAAATTAACCTACTCTAATTCCAAGTAGTTTTCCCCCAAAAACGTGGGTGCAGTGTGAAAGGGTGAAGAACCCCTTGGAACAGGCCAGTGTCACCGCTCTTATCTCCGTGCCGCTCTACTACCAGATTGTGAAGAACTTAGGTTTTAGTATAGGCGTCAAAATACGTGACAAGCCGACTTGACCGTTCTTAAGTCCGTTTTCTATTGTTATGGACGCTCTCAAATCGGGTACCCCACTATACAGCCACGCACACCGGCGGAGCGCCTGCCTCCCCACTCCGGCCCTACACGGAGAAATGCACGAGGGGGAGGGGGGGGGGAAGGGGGATGGAGGAGGTGGAGGGGGGGGGTAGGGAGTGAGGGAGAGAGGGAGGGAGAGGTGAGCGAGAGTACGGAACCGTGTCTGACTGCAGCAACCGTGAGGGGAAGCTTGTACTGCTGTAAACTATTCCTATCGCTGTTTCTAAGTACCTTGTAGAGATTACTGCAAAATATAATCAACTCTAAATTCCAACTAGTTTGATGCCAAAAAGTGGGCGCTACTACGACTACTACCACGACGATAAGATTCACAACTGCTAGTACAACTACAACGACTGTTACGACTCCTGCTACAACGTAATGCGTCGCGTAAATAACACTCCACCAGTCTTATCCTATCCTTAGCCCCTCTCTTTGGCATAGGCCTGGCAACAAACAATTATTTATGGCCGGCCCACTAGGTTGCGCGGCCTGCCTCGCCTATCGCATCGATGACGTCAACGACAACGACGACGACAACGCGGCCACCGCCACCGCGTGACTGGGTAACTGACCGAAAAAACAAGAAGCAAAGCGGGAAAATAATGACAACACGAAAAGCAAAAAAACAAAGCAAAACAGAAAGCTAGACAGATATGGATGGGCCTGGCAATAAACAGCTCTTTTTGGCCGGCCCTATTATGGGTTATGAGGCCTGTCTCGTCTATCACGACGACGACGACGATGCCACTGCGTGACTGGCTGTCTGAAAAACCAAGAAGCAAAAAGGATAGGAAGAACAAACGTGACAAAAGAAATGCAAAAAAAGAAGCAGAAAAAGCAAAAAGAAACGTAGGAAAGGAAAAAAGAAACAAACAAACCAAAAACAACGACAACGACGGCGCCACCACGTGGCTGGTTCGCTGAAAAACCAAGAAACAACAAAAAACAAAAGAAACAGAAAACAGGATAACAAGGTAAACAACAACGTCAACCAGAAAAAGCAAACGAAACACAACAAACGGAAAAAAAAACGCAAGAACAAAATAAATACGTTAACAATGAGGGCTGGAGGAGGGTCTACCGTTCACGTATCTACAGGCGCTACCTAACACAATTACAACCTACTGGTATAAACGAGGTGTAAGAGTCGTTGCCGAGGCTAATTACGTTGACGGGAGCGGGGGTGGGGGCGGGGGGAAGATTCGATAGTCAGCCCTTTTTGTGGCGTAACGGTCACGCCCGTCTTCTAAGGGCAGTTTCTGACGACACGTTGCAAACGACAACAAACAAATAGCAAGTTTTTGGCAAAAACAAAATCAAGTCTCGAGACGCAAATTAAACGAGCTAATCGCAAAATAAAAAATTCTCCAAACTTGCCAACGAAGGACTACGGAAATATCCTGAACAAATGGCAAAAAAAATGGTAGTTTGGTAACTCCAAATTTCCGAAAAGGATAGACTTGCCTGTCAACGAAGTAACGGTCTCCGCAGATGAGTCAACCGGCAAATCACGGTTTACTGTAGTGAGAATTGGCATGCTTACATCGGGGTTCCGGGTTTGGGGAAAGAGGCGCCATAAGCAGACACAAGGCACTTGGTCCAACCCCGCTTATTGTTGGGAGCATATCTCGTGAGTAGGCTAGCAAGACCAAGCCGAGCGCAAGCGAGTCGGGGTTCTTGCTGAGAACGTCAGCAGACTAAGGAAGTCGCCTGGTTGCCCAACCCAGCCAGACGTCGCTGCCTCTTCCTTCACCTGCCCGCCCTCCTCTTTTTCCTTTCGACGGGGGGGGGGGGGAGAGCTAGGTAGCCGAGTTTCCGAGAGTTTTTTTTTCGTGATTATTGTTTTTCTTGAGTTTTTTAGTTGAATCCGAGGAGTCGAATGGTACGGTACCATTCGGAGGCTTGGTAACCCGAGAAGACTGCAGGCGGTAATAGGTATGAATGCGGCTGGTATCATAGTAGGGAGAGAGAGACGGTAGACGTGTGGACGAGATATGCAGGACATTGCAGGAGGCCGCGATGGTTGTATCTGGCCAAGGGGAGAAATCCCTCTCTCCCAAGACCCAGAAAATGATAATGGCAATGCAATTCTGAAGATATTCAATAAACTTGCCAATTTGGCAAAACACGTGCCACACATTAGTCGTTAGAAACGGCCCTCAGGGCGCGTGGCGATGGTGGCGCCTGGATCTACGAGCACTAGTCCAATGTTGTACTGCGCACGGCGCATAAAAATGTGGTGCGCTATATTGCTGAGGGTATGCCGGCGCGTCCTCTTGCTCCTGAAGAATACCGGCAGGTTTATGTATTCAAACGTAGTGTTCTCTATTCCAGGTGGGATATTTTGCGTCCGTTTATTTTTGCCGAGATGCCGGCGCATTACCATATAGTGAGAGTGGCATGTCGCGCCCTCTTCGGGGGGAACGCGTTACCGATTAGTGATGGATGTCGAACGAGAAGCGAGTTTGATACGATACCGATAATCGAAAAAAAAAACGATACGATTTTGATACTGTACGTCGAACTATTTCGTTCAATATGGGGGGGGGGGGGTGCCTGCTATGCGACCCCGGAGCTGAGATAAAAAACGAGAGTGAGCTGGAGAAAAACGGGAGTGAGTTGGAAAAAAAGCGTGAAGATACTAGATCGGATGGAAAAAAAAAACTTGAAACTCTGGGGGTGCCAGGGGGTGGAGGGCAAAGCGCGTTTTGGTACGATATAAAGTTCGACATTACCATATATGAAAACAGAGGAAACGATATCCTGCACAAATACCGATACATCTTTTTGTTAAGTTAGTTACAAGTTACGGTGAGAAAAAGAAGGGTGGACACACCCGACATGTGACCACGGCTTGTCCAGAAGGTCCGTCAGGTTACCATATATGGAAACAGAGGACACGATATCCTATACTATTGTAGATACATTGTGTTAAAATATTTACGGTGGGAGCAACATGGGTGTAGACACCCGACCTGTGACAACGTCTTGTCTAGAAGGTCAGTCAGGGTGTAGCAACTCATGGGAGCTGAGCTGGGGGGGATCATATCGTGCATGGCCGTAGAACTTAGGACCATATACTCTCGCAACCCTACAATGCCGGCACAGTACAAGTCGGATTTTCACCGACCAGGCAGACATCGCGAGCAACAAGCGCGAAGCGCCGCGAGGTGTTCGGCGAGCCGCACGAAGGGCGAGCTGGAGGGGGGGGGGGGGGAGACGAATCATACAAGATCAATGACAACAAATATATCATGTACATGATACCTGGGATATAATACGCCAGCTATGAGCTCGACAAAAACAAAACGCTTCTGTTAGAGTGTACTGGTACGTATTAAGGCCGTTTTGCATGTCAGACTTTCATTCTGAGCTTGCGAAACAGATGTTAATTTTAGGGCAATAACCAAAAACAGGTACACCTGTTCCGCTTGGAGTCAAAAACAGGTACAGCCTGAGACCAAGAAAAACTTACCCCACGAGCCCTGCGATTGGCCAAAAACCACTTGCCTACAGAGTCCCCTTGAGTTTACTGTGTATTCGTTGCTTTCTTATTTTTACAACTTGCTGTTCATGTTCGCCTATTACCTACCCATAAGCAATGGTTGAGTAGTGAGAAAAAGAAAGAAAAATACAGTATAGCCAAAGAGGCTAGAAGAACGATCGTTCGAAGCAATAACGTGAGGAGCAGTGAAACAAAATGCACACTGTAGTCAAAATGATTAAGCCCAAAATACAAACCAAAAACAGTTTAAACCCAGACATAACAACCATATACAGGTGTACCTGGGTCAACACGCCTCAGAAACAGGCACGACGTCTTCTCGGCCAATGGCGTGCTTCGTATGGTGTCTTTTTTACTTGATTTGAGATTGTACCTGTTTTTGAGTCAAAACCCACCAGGTATACCTGTTTTTGATTATTGCCCTAAATTTTACTTTCGAACATGAGTGGTTGCACCGGAAAGCTAGGACATCTGGTCGTCTCTTCTCAGAGCTTCAGATAGCATTTTAGTATTACGCAGTAAAACATATTTGCCCTCCGACAGTGTACATAAAGCACAGCGCCTAACTCCTAGAACCAATCATCTTGTCCCTTTCCCCACGGTAGGTAATGCGAAAGCTGACAAACAATCTACCGAATACCACCGCCGTCACCCAATCCCTTTCCTCCTTCCTGCCGAGCCCAACCACTCTCGGAGAGGTACCCAGGGCTGTTTCCCGCTTCTTGAGGGTCGCACGTGCAAGATGCCACCCTATTCTTCAATTTTCTTGCCAAAAAAATAAAATTTGGTCGGAAATAGCCCTGGTTGTTTAATCAACCATTGTTTCTGCCAGTCATCCTTCGAAATGGGGGACTCGGAAAATCTTGCAACCGCGACTCTCACGAAAAGGTAAACTGCCCTGGGTGCTCCGGGAGTAGTCTGAGTCGTTCCGGGACGAGCTGGTCCCATTTCCTCGCTTCCCGGGTGGGACAATCTAATTCGACGGGAGTAATAAATACATTTCAATGCTCAGAATGAAAGTCGCCCACACAAAATGGCCAGCTTCGCAAGATGCGCCATATAATAAAGCAAAAACAGTTTTTTTCGGGTAGATGCTCAATATCGTCTCCCTCGAACACGGAAATTAACTCGTGTCTTGAATTAGCACGAAACCATTAAACTTCACCACCCCCCGTCTAGGGAGCAAGGGGATCCGAGTCGCTGACACCACTACCCCCCCCCCACCCCGCCGTGTCACAAGTGGTTCTTGGCAGGACGCAGCTCACCCTTCATGCGACTCGCCGAATACCTCACGGCGCTTCGCGCTTGGTGCATGCGATGTCTGCCTGGTCGGTGAAGACCCGACGTGTTCCGTCCTGGCATTGTAGGGATGCGAGGGTCTGCGATCTTAAGACTACGGCTATGCATGAAATAAGTACACCCCCCCCCTCCCCTCCCCTCCCACGATCGCTATCCTAGGAGGTAGATGGTTAGATGGTGGCCACAGACGGCCAAACAGGAAGGAGATAAGATGAGCAAGAAGTTTCATGCAATATATGGAAGAAACGTAATGAGCGCCCAAATGTAAGGAGGTGTCTCTGTTGTTAGGAGTAGGAACGGAGCTCTGCTGTCTCGAACGGGATGCGTGGTCAATGGTCAAATGTCTAAGGCAAGCAACAAAAAAGTACATCCCCCCCCCCCCTCCCCCTCCTCCCGCTCTATAGTAATACGCATGATACGTAACCATGCCACACACAGGATGAATCACGATGACCTTGTCCGTGTTGAACAAAGAAAAAACGATATTAGCGGGGATACCTCTTAAACGTCCTCTATTTTTTAGCGGGGATACCTCTTAAACGCCCCCTGTTATCGCGATAATTACCCGTGAGGGTGTCATATCCTCGCCAAACGTTGGAACTCGGTTAGCACAAACAAGCTTTTTTTGGCGGTAGTCCAGCATCCTTGTAATCTAAGCTCCGAGAAAGAGCGAGAGATTCGGACGAATGCGGACAGAAAGGGGATATACACCACGTGGGAAAGTAATTAAAAAGAGTAGGCGCACTGTGTTGCATGTTCCGCTCGCTGCTGCCGCTATTCAAAGCAATGCCACCCCTGTGTTACAGCGTGTAATAGGCCAGCGATAATTGTTTCGGCCGCTTTCCCTCGAAGTAAATCCTGTCCATACCGACATTGTGTTATTAATTTGTGTATTTTATCACAGGATTTGCGGGACACGCGTGGCACGGCGCTCGCCCGCCAGCGCTCGCTTGCCAGCGGCGCACTCGACGGGGGGGGTGTCGCCGAAGAGCGGGTTTTGGAGGGCCCCACGCTGACAACCGCGGTCACCGGAAAACGCGATGCCTATATTCATCAAGCCCCACCCCCTCCCCCCGGTGCTCCATCTCGAAAGGGATGCGTGGTCAATAGTCAAATCACTAAGGCAAGCAACAAATTAATACCCCCCCACCCCGACATTACCGCGGGGGGGCGGGGGTTGAGCTACTGTAGACGAAGAAAGTAACCGCGACTAAAAAACTTCAACACCGCATACCGCCCTCGACCCCACGGGGGCAACAAACTTCGACCAGGCGCACGCAACAAAAACCAGCGGCAGCACCAACAACAGTAGTAGCAACAACAACAACAGACGACGGCTACGGGAAGGAGAGAATCTCCATTTTCATTCCGAGCAACTTGACAAAAAAAAAAGAATCCGTGGCGGTGTATATAAAATCGCATAAAAACACGCACAAAAGCTTAACCCTTTCCCTGCTTAAAAGAATATCACACACTAATTCCAAGCAGTTTGTCCCCAAATACGTGGGTGCAATTCTAAAAGGGTTAGGACTTTGCACATCAACAGGGTAGCCGTGCGAGTGGCCCTGAGCCGATGCAGTAAAAAAAAGGCCCTAAAAGCGCTCCCCCTGGTACAGCCTTAGTCATGAACAGCGACAGAAACAGTGGCTTACAATTTCCCCCCACACAACAACAACAACAACAAGAGCAGTGATCTCCGTCCACCGGCCCACCCGCCGACCCATCCGCCCGCCGGCCCGCCCCTCCTCCCGCAGAGCTTACTATGAATACCCCACGCCCTCCGAACTCCAGAAGATGACGGCTGTCGCTATGCGGTTTCTCTGCACGGCCACACGCAATTAAAGTTTCCGTGGCACCAAACCCGCTGCTCCCATGGAACCCCCCCCCCCGCCCCCCGCCCCCCCCGAAAAACCGACGCCCCCCGTCCCGGCTTTGTGGGGATGCGAGGGTCTATGGTCTAAAGACTGCAGCAAAGC
>JAYJMJ010265994.1:0-100677 GCA_036873875.1 Laminaria ephemera | reverse complement strand
TCAGATTCATCTTCTTTATCAGATTCATCTTCTTTATCAGATTCATCTTCTTTATCAGATTCATCTTCTTTATCAGATTCGGATTTTGATTCACCTTCACCACTTTCGTCAGATTCGGATTTTGATTCACCTTCACCACTTTCGTCAGATTCGGATTTTGATTCATCTTCACCACTTTCGGATTCGTCAGCTTCATCTTCGTCACTTTCGGGTTCGTCAGTTAATACTTTGTGTATACGTTCTGAGACATTAATAGCCTCACTGGTTGAGTTTATAGTTTTTAAAACATCTCTGATTGATTGAGGTATTTTATCAGTGACGTCACTGATTGAGTCCCACTTATCCTCTAACCATTCAGCCATGTGCTCGTCACCAGCCCAAGCTCTTAAAATCGCAGGGCTTAGCTTTGAGAATTTTTGCATAGACGGCATTTCGGGATTTTGCTCAATGCTTTCCCAACGCTCGTTGAAAATCTTATTGATAAGAAAGTTAGACAAGTGACCGAAGTTCTTTGATGAGCCTGATAGCTTTTCGCGCATCTTGCGCTCGATATAGGTATCTTCGACCATGTTTTGCATACCTAGCTTTGCCTTGCTAGTTTCTGTCTTTTTCCATTTTGAAAGCTCTTTGAGATCGGTGAATAGTAGATGCCCTACTTCGTGGTCTAAAAAGCCTTGAACGGCGTATAAAAGCTCGTCACTTGCGTCGTCTGGGATAAAGGGTAGATTTACGCAAACTGGAACACCGTTTTCGTCGGTTTGCACATAGGCGTCGCTACCTATTTGCGTAACTCTGATTGTTTTTTCAGATAATATATTGGTGACTTTGGAGATTGCTTCTCGAACCAGTTGAATTCTGCTTTTGGATAATAGTCGTCTACTCATTTTCTTAGCTGCCTTATAAGTATGTCATTGTTGACATACTTATAGTAAGACAAATAAAAATGGGGATCAAGTGACCCCCATTCGATAGATTACTTTTTAAATATTCGAAATGGCCGACTCAATACGTTCGATCATTTCGCTATCAAAGTCACCTAGCGGTATGTTCGTAAGTAAAACGTCCAACAATCTTCGCTCTTCTGCGGTAATTATGACGCCCATCTTTTTCAAGGCTTTATACTCTTTATCATAATTACTTTCAAAGACCATGTGTCCCAATTCAAAATCAGGGCACTTTAGCATTTCGGCAAAAAGCGGGGCTTTGTCTACTGACATTCTAGCCTTTCCGCTTTTTATCATACTCACATTTGTATGATTGGCTAAACCTAATCTCTCGGTAATTTCCTTGACGGTAAGGTTACATTTTTCAAAATAAGGAAATAAGAACTTTGCGACTTTTATGCCTGGTCCTTTCGCCTCTATAATGGAGTCCATTGTGTATTCACGTCTTTTGGGCGCAGTCATTGCTACCTCTCCTAATGCTTGCCGTGTTAGTCAACGCTGACTAACTATTGTAGTTGCTATTTAATGATACAACATGAGCTTTTAAAGTCAAACTAGGAACCATAATCACCTATATTATTTCTTAGGATATTCCTTGTGTAAACAGGTACTTAGTAAATGCTCTATTATTTGATATCTTTTTAATTTTTGACCTCTGTAGGCAAAGCATATTTTGTCCAACTCGTCGCTTAGCTCCGTATTCAGACTAAAAAGATAATTCTTTCTAACTAACTCAGTCTCGTCCTTAATTATGTTCTTTTTTTTCTTGATTGTTTTTTTTAAATCTGAGGCGTTCGTGTCAGAAATGTTATCCACATTCGCCGCCTTTTTTAACTTACTTAGTTCCATTAGACAGTGTCCTCTCTAATTTGTTTCAAAAGCTCTAAGATTTCCTCACACAACAATTTTATGTCCGTATAAACTTCATAGTATTGATTCTTTAGAGTTTGAGTACCCGCTTGCTGATAAACGTCGATAATGGTTTGCCCTAGCCCGTAAGCTTGGCTGTAAAGCTCGCTCTCTCTCGTCTTGGAGTCTAAGGTGGGTATGTCGTAACTTTTGATTTGCTTAATTGTGGAAGCTAGATTCTTGGAACTTTTTTTTGCTCTGACAATTGCCGCTGCCACGAACGGTCGCTCTAGATTGTTTTCTTCTTTGTAGTCCAAGATTAAAATCAACCCCTTTATGAAGACATCGAAGTTTTCAGGTCTTGGATATAGTGGAGAAATTACAAGCTCTAACTCAAGCAACATCTCATAGTAGGAGTCTTCGAACGTTGCTTGGGTATCGACCAATACAATGTCGTACTTCTTCTTTGCCTTTTTTATGTACTCGGCTACATTTTCTGATTTTACGTAAATATATTCTGGGAATTCTGCCGTTTTTATCAGTCCATTTTTATGCTGATTGATTCTATTATCTAACCAACTATCCGTAGCCCCTGTCTTATCTGTGTTCACGTAGATTACGGACAAGCCTTTTAACTGAGCGTATCTTGCTAAATGAACAAGTGTCGGTGTTTTCCCCTGACCACCTTTTGGGGTCATTACTGCCATTGCTATGCCTTTCATGCCTGCTGCCTTTCGTTTTTTAGTTGCTGCCGAGAGTAGGGTAGCATTTAAAAAATATAGATCAATATATTTATATATTCCAATATTCATATATTGATAGATAGCTATAAATATATATTTATATATTTATATATTTATATATTGATATATAGCTATAAATATATATTTACACAGGCAAAAAAAAGCCAACACAAGGTTGGCTTTTGTCCAGAGGCTTTTGGGCTAAGGCTGTGGCTTAACTCTGCGGCCTCTTGGCAACACCTCTCGGGGCTTATTGTGAATAGTCGCAATTCCGTGAAGCTCTCTATATTCGCTATTCACCAAAGAGGCTAGGGCGTCCATCGGCTTGGTTTCGCAAAAAGTAATTCGCTGACCTTTTGACAGTTGATCAGATTTTATCACCGTACATCGTTTCATGGAGGTATCGTTTTCCATGAAAATGTCCGCCTTTGCAGAGTTCATGATTTTATCCCAAAAATCACTCATGTTGCCAGAGCGCGCCGCTTGATATAGAGATTCATCGATCTCCAAAACAAACAACACCTTGCCGTTTATTCGTTCGTAGTAGGGCGTTGCTTCAATTTGAATTCTTTGGAACTTAAACTCGACACCGCTGATTAACACAACCCCTTTTTCCAAAATCTCTTTTTTACCTGTAAAGCGCCCGTACAAGTCTCCCATTTTCTTGACCGTGGCTTTAACCAGTTTGTCTTGTTCGTTCATCATTGACCTCGCGTTAACTTGTTTTTTTTCTCGACTGTGCGAAAGAGGGTGGTTCAATGCCATAACCTCCACTATGTCCAATACTGTCAAGTATTGGACTTAACTATAACACTGTTTATTTATTATCTACTATATTAAGTAGTCTGCGGCTAATCACCTACAGCCCTTTGATATTAACAGCGTTGAGTTAATAAGTATTATATTATCTACGTGAAAAGCCCAGTCGTTTGCCTTAATTATCTCTCAGATTTTACGCAGCGATGCCTAAAAACGATTTATGCACCATTTATGCACCATTTATGCACCGCGTGGATTTACTCACAAAATCTGTGGGTAAGTCTCTTTTTCCCTTTTCTATGAGGTCGTTATAAATATCAATAGTAAAAAGGTCGTCGTCGGTAAATTAATGTGTAAACGTCGAACGTCTCTAAGTGTAAAAAATATCCCCTAGCTAAGTGTAAAAAATATCCCCTAGCTAAGTGTAAAAAATATCCCCTTAAAATTTATCGAACAAGAACATATACCCCTCGGCTCTATCCTTATTTCCGCGTTTTATCGTCAGTGTTAAATTTTTAATCATAAACGAGACTCTTTCGATTTCCATCATCGCCTTGTCTAATACATTTGTTTTCAATAAAGGGCGTCTTTTTTTATAGCTATCTGGCAGCGTCCACCTACTGACCAGTTCATCATGAGAAATCACAAATACGCCAGTGCTTCTGAACTGACTTAGGCTTTCATATAATCTCTGCGAGTATTGATTCGTCAATGCCCCTAGCTCATCATACTGCATGAAAGTTTTGCCCATGTCGTCAGCGAAAGGCTCCATGTACGGACGCAAATCTCTATTTATATTAATCGAAAAATCGCCCCTTTTTCTTGAGGCTTTAACCTTAGACACCCAAGGCATGTACACATCGATTTCATCATCCTTGGTCTTCTCAACAAAGCGAACTCCTGATGCGTTGTTTTCGTCACCCATAAATTTCAATAATGCCTGTCTTATATACAGCCGAGCGTCATGGACGTCTACGTTGAACAGTTCACTGTATTGCTTGGGGCATATATTGAATGTACCGTCCGCTGGCCAATTTTGCGTGTAGGTATGAGAGAGGCACATGTATAGAACTCTTCTTTGTTGAACATTCAAATCGTCTTTGGCGCTTGTTAATACATTGGCTTGAGCTATGATACCTTTGTAGTTGCCTGACCTTGCTTTGGTTTTTTCCATTATCGTCGCTAAGTGTAAAAATTGCCTGTATTAATTATCACCGATTTTTACACTTAATAGAAGAGAAAAAAACGGGGATTTTTTTTACACATATAGGGGATTTTTTTTACACATTTGTAGAAAAAACGGGGATTTTTTTTACACATGTAGGTGATATATTTTACACTTACGTGTCTAGACGCCTTATGCGTTGCGCGTTTCAGAGACTCTATAAGGATCTTTATAAGGATCTATAAAGGGATCTTATTATAAGGGTCGCTCTCTACTGTGGATAACTACCGCGCTTCGCTTGCTTTCTCACCGTTAGTTAGCAAGAAAAATAACCTTGCTAACTAACGGTCGAGACTTTTCCTTTATTACACATTCGTTAGCCAGCCGCTATCGCCTGTGCAAGCTCTGTATGATCAAGGTAAACAACATTGTCAAAACGCTGCTGTAACTCACTCCATTCTATTTTCGTGACGTTGTATATTTCAGCCTCAAGCCCAGCAAGAAGCCTCTGACTTTCTACATTATAAAACACGTTATCTATTTTAATGTGCCTAACCTGACACTCAAGTATGTCAATAGCGGAGTCACACAGGCTCATATTATAAACATGTTTCCACTTTAACCGAGACACTTGCGTTGGTGTTATATTGGCGTGTAAAGCAAATAGAAACGCTCTGCGCGTTGCCAAACTCATTAAGCGCATATAGTTAGTTATCTCCCCCATCGTGATAACAGGCAGACTAAGTGTGACTTTGGAGCATTGAATTTCATCTATGTCTTGGTATTTGTAAGCTTCGTTGATTTTATCAAATACTAAATCAACGCCTTTTTGAGCCATTTCGGGGCCGTGGTTTACTTTCACTCTGGCATGTAAGGCTAACAAGTCAACGTTAGTAATGCTCTCCGCCTCTTTACTCCATATTTTAGAGTCTAGACAGTTTTGAAAGATTGGGTGGTGTGTGTGATTGATGACTTTGCTAAGTATCATTATCTTGCCTATTTTTTTAGTTGCTTGTTAGTATTTAAGCAAAAAAAAACGGACACTACAATGTGTCCGTTATAGATGCGCGACTTTTTATTTCAAAGCTACAAACCGTCTGTGCAAATGCCGTCGCTTATGTCGGTATCTATTTGCGTTGCCAACATCTTTGCTCGCCTTGTGTTTGCTCTTCTCAAAACCCCATAAAATCTACCTGGGCGAACGGATGCCCAGTAAACTTGCTTTTGAGTCATGTCCGTTATCATTTTGGACAGGGTTTCGTCGTCGAAGTTGCCAACCTGATCAAGAGCGTTAGTGACCAGCGCTTTTGTTGTGTCGGTTATAAAGTAAGAGATAACATCGAGTTCGACATTGTTTCTTGCGAAGCTTGATTCAAGCTGCTCCGACTCAGATAAGGTTGCTAAAGTAACCAGCCTTACGTCATCTTCTGAGGCTATTTGATTGTACATTTGCTCATAACTAATGCCAATGCCGCTGCCGCTGTACGTTTTTCTGTGAGTGATTAAGTCTCGTTTTTCCACCAAAGATAGAAAATTATCAAACTCTCTACCTTGTTTATATTCCGTTGGTTGAACATTGAAATAGCCAATATCTACCAACTCGTCCCTTACCAACTCAGCATTGCCAAAATTTGGCGCAACTAATACAACTAGCTTTTTTACCACTTCCTCTCTCTCCTTTTGCTACTTCTTATTCGCATTGAGACAGATACATTCTACTAGTCTCAATGCGGCTATCAAGCTTCATTGCGAACACCACTTTCAGTGCTTTCTTACGCGAGTGACAACCCCCGTATTCTACCTGAAAGTGTGCTAGTCGGCAAAAAAGTCGCTTACAAACTGATCAATTTAACTTAACGTGTGGAAATTTAACTTAACGTGTTAGGCACAGTCTTATCTTCTCTTACCTTTTCAAAAACAGGATGTCTAAGCGAACCTGCGGGTGTTTTTTCGTGATAAGATACTTCTATTATCTTACCTTCTAAATCTTCTATTTCTTCCCAAAATTCAACACGTTGCTTGGCTGAGAATCCAGAGCCAACATTAACGCGAACCCCGTCAACGTCTACTATTAACGCCCCTAGTTGACCCTTTATTTCGCCTGTCCCTTCTTCCCAGTCAACTACAGGAACATCAATGTTCGATTTATTTTTTACTTTCATCCAGCCATGATTACGTCGGTTGGTGTATTTAGCATCGCGCTTTTTGACAATGACACCTTCGCCTTCTTTTTGTCGTACTTTGGAATACATTGTTAAAACTTCATCTTCGCTGTTTGCAAAGTAATGAGGTAATATTTTTATAGGGGAGTCAGCCAATATGCTTTTCTTCATTTCGCGCAGCTCGTTTTTGATTTGAATCATTGTTCGACTATCATCATCTTCCAAAAACGTGTTAAGAACCGCGTAGTGAAATATGTGAAGTTGAGAATTTTCGGCCTGCTTTGATTTTCTTCGAACCTCTGAAACAGTCTCGTTAAACGACCCTGTTATAACTTCACCATCGAATATCATGTCTGTGGTGAAGTTCATAGACTCCATCACTTTCAACACATGAGGTTCTAGCCACTCCAGGGCGGGTTGGGGATTTCCCTCGCGAGAGACGAAGGACACAGCCCCCTCTTTCGCTATGGCTAGCACTCGCATACCATCCAACTTCTCTTCGACAATGACGGGGTAGATGTTTCGTTCTGGCTCGTATTTGTGCGCCAACATGCAGCTAAACTTTTTAATAAAGTTTTTCTGCACCTTGTTCACCAATGCGATACCGGCTTTCATTTCTAAGTTTTTGGCCAGTATCATCATAAGAAGAATATTGGACTCTTTGTCCAGCTGCTCACACTCTAACAGTATGGCTTCAATAGCCGCGTTACCTGTCAACTTGGCTTCGGCTAGTTGATCTAGCAATATAAAAGTTTCTTCCGAAAACTTTCCACCTGAGTAACTGTTAAGCTCGACGCGTTCATTTATCTGATCGATTTTAACGTCGCCAATTCCAAACATTTTAAACGGGTCCATTGCGTACTGCAAAACCTCACAAAAATCTTCATCTTCCATGTGTCGACTTAACACGGAAACTTTGGCGTTGTTGCCTTTGGCGCGTTGAACTTCTAGCGTTGCTTGATATATTTCATTACTGTTCATTATTATTGTGCTCCTGTCATTAGCGCCAGTGCGTCTATGACTTTAGGTTTAGTTGCTGTTTTGGGGGGTTGCTGTTTTTTAGATTTTGCGGGGGTTGCTTCGATTTCTTCTTTCGCCAACTTAACCGTTTCCTCTTTGACGGCATTTGTGATGGCTTTTGCTATGTCTACTTCCATTTCATCAGGGCATAGTTTTTTTGTAAATTTTGGCTTTGACGGGTTGTTGGCTTTGACGGGTTGTTTAACTACGCCGTCGTTCTTTACCATGTTGTAGCCCTTGTGATAGCTCTCGCGATAATTGGCTGACTTCGACTGATTGGCTTCAAATCGCGAGTCTTTTGCTACATAATAAAGCGCATCTTTGGCTTTGACCTCTTCTCTTCTCATGTCGACCGCTGGGCACTCGGCCTTGTCGATGCTCATCTCGCAATTTTGACGATCATGTTGAGGTCTGAGCGTCCCATTCTTTTTGTTCTTTATCAAATTCAAACAAACGGCATAATTACAGCGTTGCTGCTTGGTGTCGCAATGAAAGTAGTGAGCATTGCTGCCACTTTCACTCATTTTAATGTCGATAGTTCCCATGTTCTCTCTCACTTGTTGCTGTTAGTTGCTGCTAGATAAATAATATCATTTCAAACATTCTTTCTTGCTTGATAACCTGTGGCGCCCTACTTGAACTTCATCAATGTTCTTAGGGCGTTTGACTTGTTCGCTACTACCGCTCTGTTAAAAGCTAGTCTTATTTTTTCTGGCGTTGTTTCGTTCGGATCGCAACCTTTGGGCAAGATGGAAACCTTGCATAGTAGGCCTGTTCTTGACCTTAATTCCATAGCGGAGTCAAACGCCGCCTTGAGTGCTGATTTTTCAGCGTCCCACATAAAGGTGACCTCTTTTAGCCCCTGATTCTTCAACTGAATAAACTCGCTTAATTGGCTACTTCCTTCATTCGCCATAGACAAGGACTTGCCGAATGTTCCGATCGGCACCACGTCACGCAAATTCATATCGCAGTCGATCGCAGTCTTCACCGCCGCCACGTCAAAAACACCCTCGTTAACTATTACTCGCGTGCTCTTCAATACGTTGAATCCGTTGTAGAGGAATCGACCACTTCCAGCGAGGCCAGGTGGGAACAGATACTTACGACCGCTTTCGCCCGTTATGTCTCTGCCCTGAAAAGTTTGTAACTTGCCATTCAGGTCGTATATAGGGATTAGAATTCGACCGTCGTATCTTTGATATCGATTTTTACCTTCATTGTCGATATACGTATAGCTTCCACCTTGAACATATCTCCAGTCGAAATACTGACAAACATCATTATCAAAGCCACGATTTGACAGATATTTCATATTTTTGCCATTGATGGGCAATTTATGATTTTCGGGCAAGTTCACATCGCCCTCGTAGCGCTCAACAGACGTTCTTTTTTTACTTTTGTACCCACTTGTTCGCGCGAATGTTTTAAGCTGCTCTATGACCTTTGCAGGGGCTAGATTTAGATGCGCCTTTGCAAAGGTGTAGATGTTAAAAAAGTTCTCCCCGACACACGACCCATGAAAGCAATTTCCCACACCAGTATCTAAACCCATGTAGACTTTCCACTCACTACCGCCGCATCTTGGGCAAGTTTTTATATTAGCTTGATCACCGCTTCTCCCGTATGTGACTTTGTGCTCCACCCCCTCGTAGTCCAACCAACTTTCAAGATCGATATACTCCAGAATCTCTGACAGCTCCGAATTCTTATCGCGTTTGGGTGCGTGGGTGTTCATTTATTGGATATCCAATACATCGGTTAGAAACTGCATCATTGGCATGTTGTTTTTGATTTTTACTGATAATTTGCCTTTTTGATTTCGACTGGCCGCGAAGAAGAGTCTAGCTTCGCCATTTTTTAACTCTTCTTCATTGGCGTTAATTGATATAACCAAATCAGCGATACGAATTTTGTTAAAATCATCCGAGACATCGACGTCGTCAGCGACAGCCCCCTTCAAACCCTCACGATTTGTTTGCGTTGCTGACAACATAACAATGTTTTCTTTTTGCGCTATGCCCCGCATGTCCGACCAAATAGACTTGGAGTTTTCAATTGCATTAGGCATCCATCGATTAGGCCCCATAATATCCAAGTAATCGACAATGATTGCGTCATAAACGACGCCGTCAGCTTTTCTTTGCTCTATCAAGGCTTCCATGTCCATAGGTCTAAATGAACCTGATGGAAATTCGTAAAAGTCATATCGACCAGCTCTTGCACCAGCTTTCTTGACTTTCGCTTCCACCTCATCGGCTTTGTCATTCAGCTCGTCCATGTTTGTGCTAGAGACATTGGCGTCCATACGAGCACCTATTACGCCTTTTGAGACTTCTAGCGTAATTCCCAACACTTTATACCCCTGCATGGCAAAACGCTTACCGCAGTCCCACAAGCTAGTTGTTTTGCCTCGCTTAGCCCCTGCCATCCATATACTTAACTCGCCACGACCAAAGCCCTTGTGAAATAGAAGACTATCGAACATCGGTACGCCAATAGGGATGCCATTCGGTCTAATCAAGCCCGACTTAATGTCTCTTCGCTCTTGTGCTCGGTTTCCTGCGTTCTCAAAGAATTCGTAAGCTTCGCCTATGTCTTGCTTTCCAACGCGTAAGGCTGCGGACATTTCTTCTTCTATTCTTGCGTAATCACCTTTTTCGATATATCGCATAGAGTCATACATTGCCTTTTGAATCGCTTGATTCTTTGCAAAGTCAGCAACTCTATCTACCGCGTAAACTCTATCGTTTATAGCCGCGCTGTAGATTTCTCGAACCTTTTCCTTTACGCCTTGCACTTCGTTCTCACGAATTGTCTTGTCAGAAATGGCAACCTTTAACACGTCGCGCAAAATACCCGTATCTGTTAGTGAGCGCTGATACTTACCCCAGTGCTCAATGGCTAGATTGATTAGTATTTGCTCTGAACGGTCATCAAAATACTCAGACTTAATAAGCCCCTGAGTTTGTCTAGCGAATAAGGGATCTCGCATTTGCAAAGCGACAACTTGGCGTTGAAACTCGGGGTTGAAATCATATCGCCCCTCGTCAAAGTCACTTTCAGTCTCAGAGAGACTTGCTTCCAAGATGGCCTCTTCCACAAGCGAGGGCGCTATTTCTTTTTCAATCATATTAGCAATTGATTCTTCCGCTTCTGACATTATTTACTCTCAACTTGATAGGCGGCTAGGGAGTGCTTCAACACGGTGATTGGCTGAGTTACGTCCATATTTGAATACGCTCTATCTGTGGACTTTGCGACTGTTATTTTCAACGTAAATTGATCACTATCTACAAGCGTTCCCGTAGTAACTTCACCGTTTGTGTGCATCAGGGTTATTTTCTTATTTGACGCTTGTGTCAAATCGTTCTGATGTGACCAACGAGTTACTTTTGTTTTAAAGTGTTTAGGTTGAGGGCGCTTAAGTGTTTGTTTTTTACTAACGCGAGTGGTTTCGTTGTTCATGTTGTTGCCTTGTTTTTAGTTGCTGTTTGTATAAGTTTGTATTAATTAATAAAGTATGTCAATGTTGACATACGGCTATAAATCAAAAACCTGCAATGACCCTCGCTCGTCTCAAATCGTCGGCTTGAAATATTTTTGCTGCAATATTTTCGCGAATCAGCCCTTTGGCGTAGACCAAATTAGACAGTGCGAATTCTGGATTAGCCTTTAACATTGTGAACTTTATCAAATGCTTTTCGTAATCTCGTTGGTATTGATGCTTGAAATCGCACTGAGTATAGAAGTCGGACACTGCCTGTCTAGTGAAGTGCTTTTGATCTTGCTGCCAAGCGTCTATTATCTTTTCTACAATGTGACCATCATAGATGTTGGATGGGCTAAGTAATAGCTTTGAAACGCTGCTGTCACCCTTCAAATAACCTATCGCCACGTCGTTGTTTTTAATTCGGACGGCTTCTCTACAGGCTACTCGGCAATATATGTCGTACGGGACTCCAATAAAGTCAGCACATCTTCTAGCGTGCCATAGATACGTGGGGGCTGTTAGCTTTCGAGTCTTGTTTATCGCAGGTCTGTTGTCTAGTGGGTCTTTTGGCCTAGATGTGCCGAATATTTTACTGTCGTCTTCGTCAATTTTTTCTCGATAGAGTGATTTAAAGTTTTCTATGAAGTAGTGCGCGAACAAATACGAGCGTTTCATGGGGTGCATGAAGCGATAATCAAACCAACACTTTTGCTGAAGCTCGCTTTCGCCTTTAAAGTGCTTAATATCATACCGAGTTACGGATTCTAAATCATATTCCGCATCGGTGAGATTCATTCCTATTATGTCCAAAAACATGGGTATACCGTCGCTGCTTTAATTAGTATGTATATATTGACTATCTTATATTAAGTTACTTAATAATAATATGAATATGTAATACTTAAGAAAGACAACCTATACCCAAGTTTTTGGTAAACTCAAGACCTGCTAAGTCGTAATCTTGTCAACAACGGTAGATTCTACGCTGTGAACCACGGAGCGACGATTTTTTTCAATCTTTGCGATACCAGGTAGCGAAGTGTATACGCCATGTTTTTTACCAGTGAGCACAATACTCTGAAAGCTCACGGTTATCTCAACATCGGTCGGTACAACGTGATAATAAGTTGACACTATGTCTGATGAATCGATGCCTTTGCCAACTAAGTAAGTGTTAGCCCAGCTCTGATTAATTCTATAATCATCGTTAGACGCATCAACAAAAGCATCATTTAACCCTATATTTTGTGAACCGATCCCTATTGCTGTAGCGTCTGCACTAACGCAATAAGCGTCCGTACAATTAATAAAAGTCGGTGATATAACATTAGTACAATCAGAATCCGTAACAGACTCTTTAACAATGCAATTCGTTAACACTGCATCACTCGCAATGTTAACGTAACTATTCGTTAGTGTTATCACTTATAATTGCCTTTATTATTTTAGTGTTTGTTAATGCGGTATTACGTGCATACCGTTCCAATGTGCATAGCTGCCGCTTGTTTTACGAATTTTTACTGATACCTCACCATTAGCGTCAGCAGTATAATCGCCCCATTGCACATTAGACCCACTGTCGTTTGCTGCGTTACAGATTAGCGTGTTAATTGCATCGTCATTAAACATAAACTCTGAACGTCTGTTTTCTGTAGAGTCTTTATACGCTGCCATGCCAATTGATAATGGTTGGTTTGGTAGATAACCCGATAGCTTGTAAATCTCTACATAATCTGTAGATGCCGTATAGCCATACGCATACTTGATTGCAGTATTTTCAAGTGTCGGCTCGTAATTTCCGTCATCGACAAACGCGCTATTAGTGCTATGAGTTAGTACGTCAGCAGTTGATGACAGGGTTATTGATGATGGTGCATAACCACCAACAGGTAATAACACTTTGTCTATATTATCTACTGATATACGCCAGAAATTCGCACTCGGTAAACTTGTGTGTGTGCCAGTATTGCTTGTGTTGGCTTCACCTATCAACACTTCTAACGGATTCCTTTGTATTGCCAATGCGTCTAAGGTACTAAGTTTTTCTATGTCTACAGGAGCAACCCCTTTAATCATGTTACTGATATTATCAACCCACAATCTACGTAATAACTCGCTCCCTTCACTGCTGAGATGAATTCTATTTTCTGAGTTTTCAAGTAGTAATTTGCCGTAATTATACGACCAATTGTAAGATTGCATGTAAGGTTTACTTTTGGATTTAATCCACTGGTCAGGCTCTAATATTTCAGCAGCAGGGTATAGTATATTTTCATTAAATGGTTTACTTCCATTCTCTTCATTGTGCCAAGTATAGTCCGAACCTAAACTAGAGTCATAACCCCTAAAAGTTGACTCTACTAAAACAGGTAAGTTGCCATTCGCTGATATGCTAGCTGTCAAGCTGTCTACCTCTGCTTTAAGTGAATCTCTTTGTTGTATAGTCGTACTACTATAAGGGTGTAACCCTGATATGTCGTTGCCGAGACAATGTGACAAGCAAAGTACTTTATCACCCCCTACTGCATAGTTAGCTTTCACAGTATTCCAATGCGCCTCTATTTCATCAACATGCCTACCACCCGTAGATTCATCTTTAACATCAATCGTCAACCCGTTATTAGCAAACATTTTCTCAATTAAAGTACTCTTACCACTAACTACACCGTCTGTGATACTAGCCGCAAGCATCACAACAGTGTCAATTTGTGGTTGTGATTGAGGGAAGTCAAATACACTAGCCCCACGTTCAGATGATTGCCAGATTATTTCAGTAAGTTTCGATATCGTCATTATTCCATAAACGTCTTGTAAAACATTAGACCCGTGCATTATTTCGTTTAACGCATTAAATACTTTGACACCACCACTACCAATGTTGGCTACTTTTACCTTGATTGGTATTGCAAGCCCCGAAGGAATATTTACAATCCCATCAGGGCTATTGAAATATATAAAACCATTATTATCTGATTGCTCTAAAGTGTACGGCGAAGCCACAAGCTTAGGGAGAGGTGTTACGCTCTCATCCGCCAACTCATTAAGCTTGTTAAATATTTTCTCAGGCGTAAGCTCTTCTCTTACTAATTTATCAACCATCTTTATTGTCCTATATTTTCATCAAAATAGATTATTCCGTCAAAATTGACGGGTTCATAAAATCCATTAAACCAACTGTTCGGATAAGGAAAATTAACCGCGCTCGCAAGCATTGGAATACTAAACATTGTTTTAATCCTATTCTTTGGTTATTTGCACGCCACTTAGATATGCTGCCGATGAGCCAGATGTTCTATTCCACTTGATATTGCCATCTAGTAGCTGTTGGCCTGTAACCCCTGTGAATTCAATTATTTCAGGTGGGTTAGCCGTGGCTAATAACTGCTTAGTAACCCCTCCTATAGTTACATCCGTATACCTATCATCATTCGCATCTCGGCTTGCTGTAACTTGTACTTTAAAAGTATCTGCATATTGCTCACTACCAACATCAACAAGAATATCTCTTACCTCATCATCAAGTATGTACATGTAACCAGACAGTAAAATGTGATTTGTCAGACTTTCCGATATATCCCCTACATTCCCTCGACCACTAGTACTTGAGTCTGTACTGCGTGCTATTGATAGAGATGCTGTTATAGCATTATGACCACTTAGATTCACAGGCAAGTGTTTAGTGGACCTGTGTAGAGAACCATCTAGTCGATTGCGCATATCAGGATTTTCAACTTTCCCAAGCATCAGCACTAAATCTTGTATACCTGCTAATGGTGCATTTGTTTGAGTTACACGCGGACTTACACCTAAAGCTATAGATTTTCTAAGCAAATCCTGACCTAAGTCATTTGGATGTATACCATCTGCAATAAAACCAGTGTCGCTAAAATCATTAGAGGTTTTCCATAAATCCACAAATGGTAAATCATTATCTGTATCGTAAAACAACGGCATTAGTTCAGCTATTAACGGATTTATCACATTCTCATTGTACGGTACTGAGTCGGTAGTGTAGGGTAAAACCCTATCTGTTATTGATGAGCCTGCCGCGTAGAACCCTGCGGATTTAATTGATTCAATTATCTCTCTGTAATCTGACCCTAGTTGGGCAGCACCTCCGGGATACGGGCCGAAGTTAGACATGTTATTTCCGCCAGTGTGTAGAAAAAACAACGTGTTGCTTTCTTGTCCTGCGAACTCTGCAAGCACGGTCGGTAACAAGGCCAATGTCTCCATAGACCTATCACCGCCAACCGCTCTAGGATATATGTTCACAAACAAACCATTGCTATAAAAATCATTAGTACCTGCTGCAATATCAGATAGCTCACTGTAGGAATTCCCCATTATTGACGCACCAATAACAACTATATTAAGCACTCCATCTACTAAGACGTTAGAGAGAACACTAGCCCCACGCTCACTTGATTGCCAAACAAGGTCGTCAAGCTTAATTATTGACATCATGCCGTCAGCATCACCAAGCTGATTAGAGCCTTTGATTACTTCGCTACCTTGGCTAAATATAGTTACACCACCAACACCAATATTGACCACCATTACACTGGTTAACAGCGCAAGCCCAGTAGGAATATTTATCACTGCATCAGCTTCATTAAACACAAGAAACTCACCGTTATCTTCTTGTGATAATGTATGGGGTGAAGTTACATACTTAGGGGTAGGGGCTTGTTGTGGTGCTCTGCCCCACTTTCTTGTTCCTCCACTTTGTCCGATCATTAACTCACCTGCTAATGGTAATCGGCCTAAGCTGTCAAGATCGGGATTGCTAATATATGGCAGTCCAATATCAAGTTCTTTATTGATAGTTAATTGAGTCATAAATGGTATTGCTTGAATCCCATACTCAATAACAATAGGGAAATTAAGCGCATCCCAAGCCGCGCCATCATCAGTTATATCTACTGCCGCAAAATAAGCATCTGGCACTATAGTCGCAACAAGCAGCCCATTATCACCCGCAGTCATAGTCACCGACTGCATGTAGTCGCCATTAACATCAAAAAACAAACATTTATTTTTGTTGCCGCCATGAGTCACATTTATTGTGAAGTTTGGCTCGACTGCTATTTTATCTGTACACCTGTCTGTAGCGGTTACTACCACCGCTCCTGACCATGTATTCCAATAGCCTGATAGTACATTGTGCTCTAATAAAGTTTCTGGCGATGCGAAGGTTGGCATATCGGTCATGGTGCATAATGCCGCACACTGGCTTGGCAATATATCTGACAGAATACTATTAACTAGACGCATACCTCCATTGATATTGGGGTGTGTATCATCGGTCATATATGCGGAATCTAAATGCACCAAATCTAATATGCTCGATCCGCTTATCAATTGAAGCCCCATCATTGAGCTTACTTCTTCATATCTAGCTAGATTTGCCGCTCTTATTGCGTTTCCACCGCAGGGTGAAACAAGAAAAATAATAGCATCTGGCTTGGCTGTTAAATAGGCTGTTAAACCTAATATGATGTTATCTCGTCTAACGTCTGTCGTGCCAAGATCGTTTATCCCTAAAGAATACTCCATAATAGTATTCTTGCCCGTATTCGGTGTGGCAGCTATAGCAGCGTCTAAAGAGTGAGTGCGCTCATTGTTAGACCATTGTAGAGAACTCATTCCTGATTCTGAGTTGTTAAGCACTTCCATGCCAATCTTGGCAAGTTGAGTAGAGTAGTAGCTTATAATGTCCGTGAATTGATTAAAACGCGTACTATCGCCTGTAACTATGTAGTTATAAGTAGTTTCTTTCTCGTTAAGACAGTCAAGAAATCGTTGTTGCAGCGGTGTTGTATTTTTAACAACTTGAGCGTTTGCTTGTTCTGCATTATCCGCTAAATCACTAACGGCCTGTGCCGTTACCGCAAAAGTATCACCATCTACAGGCTTAATTATCGTTTTCATGTTTATATTCCAAAGTTCGGGATTTGATTAAAATAAGCAATGCCGTTGAAGTTAGTAGTGCCATCTGTTAGGAATGCTGAATTGGGGTATAGCTCTGATGGGGTCGCACTTGTTGGTAACACAGCGTTTACATTGCCGTTTATGATTTCAACGTTTGCCGCCGCCATACCCTCGATTTCATTAATTTCAAGGCCATCAAATACAATAAGACCTGTCGTGTTTACGGTAGTCTTACCTGTTAGCTTTATGTTTTGGTTTTCCGCCACTACGGTTAGCCCCTGCGAAAACCCTGTAAGTAGCGCCCCTGCAATATCGCTACTCACAATAAATTTTTTAGGGTTATCTGTTAGGTCTTTTTGCGCCGCAAGGAGTTCGGAGAATGTGGGGTAGTCCACTTGCGTAAATACATCTACCATCGTTGTCTCCTTTGACAATTACAATATTCTGACAATCTCTTTTCTAACGTCATCTTGATATCTAAAGTATCGCACCTCTTTCACACCTCTTTCACGCAAGCCTTTCACGACCGCTCTGGTAAGAGGCGACACGTTTGACTCCGTCGCTAACATCCCAACGATGTACACTATGTCTTTAGTTACGAAGACTAGGTGTAGAATGGCGCTAAAAGCCATCCCGTATCTCTCCGCCACTCGGACGGTTTCGATCAAAGGGGAGTTGATTATTTGCACTACTCAGCAGCCCCAGCGTCGAACAGCCCCGAAGCGTGAATTTTTATTTTTAAATTACTCACTAGCATATTTACGGGCGTCAACCCCGCATCCTCGGTTATGTCGCAAAATCCGATAGCATTTTTGTTGGGGTGAGTGTCGTTGTAAAAAATCAAACAAATCGCGTCGTTGGGGTTATTGACGTGTTGCGGCCAAGAAATATCATTGACAACGTCTACAACAGCTTTGCCGCTTGCGATTGAAACATCTACGGTTACAGTTTTTCCACCAGACGCGTAGCTTCCACCAGACGCGACCTCTGCAAGATCGACCTTTGAAACAATGACTGCATCTTTTTCTGGCATGATCGTCGTGAGCGCGGCTTTGAACGTGTGTTTGTCAAAAGCGTGCTCACCTTTGACTAAATCGCTATAAAACTTATCAAATATGATCAATGAACCTTGTGTCACAGCTTACGCCTTTTCATCAAGTTGAATATTCACACCCACACAGTCTCGCGTTACTACGCGAAAATTGGATATATTTGGAATCTTTATAATTTTAATGGTGTTTTCTGTAAAAATAAGAGATGGAAACTCCACATATTTTTTCACATTGTTTTCACCATCTAGATAAAGCTGAATAGCCACCTCTCCTGATGTGCCAAAGTCGCCATGAGCGTACAAGTTCAACTCAACGCCGCTTGTTTCAATCTTCTCGGATGTGTAATTTTCGCAGTTTAAGGCTATAAGTTGTTTCACTAGATTTACCTAATACTTAGTATGTCAATGTTGACATACTAAACAGGTGTTTTACAAAAATCTAGGTCTTGTTGAAAATTTGACCGCGTGTTTCGCCAGTGTATCTTTTCAAGCCAAGATGCACCCATTTGTCGTATTCATTTATTAACTGATCGAATTCCAACTCAGGCAAGTACTTTGTTATGAATGATATAACCTCCCGAACAGTCCAGCCCTTTACTGTGAAATCAGCAGCGTACCCGTGTACGTGCGCTGAGTTTTTAGAGCTTCCGATTTTTGGGTGGTTGTTCAGTTCGACGCATCTATACCCGCTAGAGACTATAATGGCTCTTTCCTGCCCTGTTACTAATTTGATCTTGTCACGTAAGATTTGAAGCGTCCAAGCTGTTCGTAGTAGATTATACTCGACTTGATCATTTGATACGCTGTTATCGATTTCTAGCGCTATTGCCGTTCGACTATGCAACATTTCTTTACGTGATATATTTGCAGGGTATATTGGGATCATGGTTTGGGATCTCTAGTAATTTCACTCTGGGATGTTGGATGACTGTCAGTTTTTGATTTCGACAGTATTGTTGGGGCAAAGGTTATAATCAACGCCCACCCTACAGAGGCGGTAAAGCCGAGAACTATGCAACCATTTATTATTTTTTTGACCCAAGACTGACGAACATCTTTCGCCACGCCCAAGTAATCCGACATTTCCGCATGTTGTATCGTATGCTCAGCGGGTGTCATATCGCCGAATCTTTTACTCATCTCGCTCGTAATTTCTTTTGAAATTATCTTGCTCAACTCGGCCTTCATTTCGTCCTTCATCTCATAAAGGTCTACCTTAACTTCGGCACGTATTAACTTACCAGTTTGCTCGGCAGTCTCTTTAGCCGTTTGTTTAATGTAATCCATCATTTGAACCTGGCTAATAGAATTGGTCATAGTTTAAAGGGGTTAAGGCGTGTTATTGCGAAATATATCAGTAACACGTCTTACACTTCAACCGTTTGTCAACTTTGACTAACTGCTTTCATTTGGTGTTGCACACTGCTCCGCTAAGCTTTTTACCGTCAAAATTAGTGAGTTGTGATCTTTCATAAACTCTTGAGGGGTTACTCCGACCGCTTTCATTATTTCGTTGATAACAGTGGACGCTTGTTCTAAATTTTTCTGCTGCGTCATTATTTGCGCTCTGGCGTCGCGTGACTGATCAAACGACTCTATTTTTATAGCTATAATTTCCTGCTGTAAGCGCTGTTCTTCTGTTAAGGTTTGTTGCATTGTGAATATCTCTCTACTTTGTTAAATTTTGAAAACAAGAAGCTTAGTCAGATGGCTATATCAAATCAAGAACTTCTTATACCTGAACCCACGCTTCGGTCTGTTGAGCACCTGCAAGCTCCAAAACAGCTAGAAATTGGTTGATGTCTAAATACACCACTGAGTTGTCGTTTAGAATCCATAATTGAGTGGTGCCAACTGGCTTGTGTTGCAAAATGGCTATCGGCCTGAGCATTCTATTTTGAGATACCTCATCAGAATCAAAAACCATTCCCTGATACTGAACGGTTGACCCTGCGATAAACTTGTCACGCTCAGCTTTAAACGCCTCTCTAAGCTCCACATCGGTTGGCACTTTATCCTCAAATATTTGCTTTTCAGCGTTATACACCTTGTTATGTATAGAACTTATCTCTTGCTCAGGCATAGCGTGATAGTTTTCCAAATCAAGAGGGGTGGGGAAATATACAATTCCCCCATGCTGCTTGTGTACGTACATTAATGACATAGTAAACCTCTAATAAGTAATCCCATAAATTTTGCGCAAGTAGCAACCCGAGCTAGCGTCGCGGGTCAGCGTGAGAGACGAATCTGACGTTGCCGACACTATGTAGTACCCGTCTCTGTGTTTAATTAAAAAATAATCATCAGGGTTTTGATCGGATAAGGTTCTATCTTTCCAGCCTTGAATATCATGATAATCTTGCGATACGTTGTCGCCTGAGCTTGTTGTGTAAACAACTACAAACGCGTCAAAGTTCGTAAGTGACTGACTAAGGGTGATATTCCCTGTTGATTGATTGCCTGAGAACAAGGTCGTTCGTTGAGGTCCATTGATCCCCAAACAAGCTCTCATTCCAGCCTTTGTATTTTTGTATATCAGCCCGTCACTATTGTTACCTGAGTAAAACGTGGTGTCGGTGTATCTGTTGGTTCTGACACCAGCTAACTCGACGTCTCCGTGTATTACGCCGTTTGTACCAGCGTAAATGTCACCTGTTGACATCAGTAGTGCGCAATTGACTGACCCAGACGTCCAAATGTTTGTGCCTATGGCTGACTTTCCTACGCCGTTTTCACACCAAACCATTTGATGACCGCCAGCCATAGTTCCACCAGTGGGGTTGTTCGTGTGTTTGTACGCTAACCCGTATAGATTGCCAAAGTTTGCGCCCGTTTGGCTATTTTTATAGGCGACGCCCATTGACCATATATGATTGGTTTTTGCACTGTCATAGCTACCATAAACACCTCTATTTCGATACCCAGTCTCGTTAACCAAGTAGCCGCGTTGATAGATGGTGTTGTTTTGATAATCCGTTGTATCTGAACGCAAAAAGCTACCAGAGTTGATATTGTCCAACGTGTCGGCATTTAAACCAACTGAGTCTCGGGCTGCCGCTACCACGCTAGACAGTGTGTAGCCTCCTAACGTGGCTGCGTCAACGTTCGTTCTAGCTGTGGATATTATATCCGCTAGACTCTCGCCCGCTAGATACTGAGCGTCTAAACCCGATGCTGCGCCGTCTACCGTTTTTAACTTTGTTAAAATGTCAGCCGCCACTACGATCTCGGCTCTTACATTGGTCAAAGTTTTCTTTCTGATATAGCCATCATTAGTATTTACATAATAGTCACTAGCCGCGCTAGCTGTTAAACCACTAGTTGTTTTAATCCAACCTAAATCAAGTTGCCCGCTAGCGTTTCTGACAGGGATTGTATTCGCCGAGTTGCGTGTTGTGCTTGCGTGATAGCCGTCGACTTGGTCTGCGTTTAAATTATTAACTTTTGTTGCAGAGTTGACCAAAAACGGAGCAAATCCGCTAGCGCTAGTAAATTTAGCCGCCTCTCTGCCAGCTGATGTGGCCGCTAAGCCATGTCCGCCTTGTGCCCCAACGCCTTGGTTGTACGAAGCTATCGCGCTACCTAGCGTTTTAGACTCCACTCGTAAAGCCTGACCTTGAATGGAATTAGAAGCCGAGGTTGAGTGATTGTAGAGCGACAAGGTGTCACCAAGTCCGAAATTGATCATTGCGTGAGAGGCTGCGTCAAAATGAGCAACGCTGTGAAGCAATCTTTGCTGATAAAGCGCAGAGATGTCACTTGCCGAGGTGACAACTTTGTTGATCCCTAGCTGCAGGACGGCATTGTTCTCACCAAAGCTATTTCCTATCATAAAAATAGGCTCTGTTTCGCCCGACGGGATGTGCTTAATGGTGTCAGAGTCTATTATGGTTAAATCTTTATTTCCGTCGTTCGTGGTTTTTATCGTCGCGCCTGTGATTGTTCCACTAGCGTTGATTTCCTGAGCGAAGACGTCTTCGATATTTAGCTTTTTGGCCGTAATTGTACCGTCGACTATCGTGGTGTGATCGGACATTTCCTCAACGCGATAATTCTGAACTTGAATGGTTTCCGTGCCCGTGCCGCTGTAGTTGTTCAAGGCGCCTATTTGCACCTCCACAGCTGTAGGCGGCACAGTCTTGGTGACAGCGTCGCCCGTTTCAGGAGTTAGTGAAAAGGTTGCCTCTTGATACTCCCAAGAGCCGTCCTCTGGAAGTTGCTTGTTTACTTGCCCCCAGTACAGATACCCACCGCTTGACCATCCGATCGCGCCTACTTTTGTTTGGGCACCTGTCACGTCATTGAATCTACACAGAGTATATTGATTGCGTCTTTCACCGCTTACATGTCTTACCCATCTGCTGATTTTGTACGTTTTTCCCGCCACTATGGGCATAGGCTCGGACAACGTTGTTACACTTGTCCCCGACGTTATCTCGTGGCAAACATTTCCTTGCGAGCCATCTGTGATCTCCTTGCCATAAGTTAGCGCCGCATTAACGGTCACCCACCCTAGTGCAGAGTTTCCTGACGCTGCGGTTTCAGCCGTTTTGAAATAAGGGTTTTCATTAATAGCCTTGTCGCTTAAGCCAACCGATACAGCATTGGCGCTTATGTAGTCAACGTTGGCCTTGTTTGCTACTAATAAATTAAATTGACCTATGGTGGCGTTCAAAAATCCTGCCGCTAGGCTTGGTGTAACGGTATCGTAGTTCGTAACGGTATCGTCGTCTGTCAGCATCCACTTTTTAAACGCTTCTACGGATGCCCAAGCGGCAGCGTAGGTTGATGAGCTGTTGTAATTTAATTCGCCAATGCTTAGATATTTACTGGAAAGCAAAATTCCACTTTCTCTAATTGACCCATTAAAGTGTGCGTTGCCAGCCCCATCTATTGAAGCAATATTGCCATTACTTGAGTGATTGAAAATCCAACCTCTGTTAGACGCCCCATGAGTCGTAAAATAAGTAGCCCAGTCGCCAGTTACGAAACCATGATTGCCAAAGGTGGAGGTTCCTGCAAACATTAGTCCATAAGTTGGTTTACCTACATTTGCCCCGCCGTATAGCGATATTCCTCTTCCAGAATTGCTTAACGCGTTGTCAACGCCTAACGTCAAACCTTGAATCTTGGCTGTTGCTAGAATTTGCCCAGTAACGCTCACGCCTTCATTCTTCGTGGTAAGCTTGGCTACTCCGTCGTAGAACAGTTGCGTTTCTGTAGCGGTGGTTCGAACAGCCCACTGCCCGCTTTTGTTTACCAACCCGAAACCACTGCCGTCGTAAAAAATAGAACCCTTTCGAACGGTTCCTGCGTAGGATGCAAATTGCATTTCGCCCTTGGTGGCATTGCCAAACTTCATGTAGAGTCTGGAGTCATTTGAGTTGCTCAACCGAGTGTTGCTGTTGAAGTGCAACTCGTTGGTGTAATACACGCCTTTATTATTCATGTGTATGTTGGAGTGCATATCCAAACCGTAGCTACCAGTTTTAAAGCTAAGTTGATGAACATTGTTGCAGCTAACGCCTACATGGCCACCACCGAGACGGAAAAAGCCCGTGTCGGTATCGCCGCCAAAGGTTAAGGCTGGTAAGGAAGCTGAGCCATTCTCTAACAGTGTCCTTTCGGCCACAAAATCCTTAGCTTTAACTTTGGCAAACGTGCCTTGAGTTTCGTTGCGAAACTCAAATTGAGCCTGACCCGCAGTCGCGTTGCCGTCATGGCTTAGGCGAAGTTGATCAGCATTAGCAGAGTCAAGCAGAAGCCAGCTATTTTGCGCCAACTTCACATTTGCGCCATTATTAAAGGTTTGACTGGCCGTCCAAGTTCTAGCACTCGCTAGTACGCCAAAGGCTGTTTGAGCTAATCCGCCTAGTAGATAGCTGTTACTAGCTGTGCCATTTACAGGCAGAACTTGATCGTTACTAACACGATCATCATCGTAATCGGTCAAGTCGGCAACGACTAGCCAGTCACTTGAGGAATAGGATTGACTTTCTAATTTAGCCACCTTGCATCGACTAAATCCCGCGCCAGTGTCCCACAAGTCACCCACGTCGTAAGGCGTGATGGGCTGAATGACAAACACTCTACGCTTGCCATCTGCGGTATCTTGAGCTTTTGAAGCGTCTGATAGTGCTTTGGTTATATCCGAGTCGTCAATTTTAACCCATGAGTAGACGCCAGCGGCTAGCTTAAATCGATAAGAAAAGCCCGTCGCGTCGTCATAATAAATATCACCTAGATGTTGATTTTTAAGCGCGGTAGTTGTCCAAGTGCTTACGGGCATGTTGGTCAAAGTAGGCACGCCATCTTCGAACCACGTCGTTATGTTTCCATCTATCTGCGATTGCATTTCGGCCAAATCAACGCCGTACTCTATGCTATCTATAAACTTGTTATCGGCATAGTCTTTGGCGCTTTGTAGCGCTGCGTCGGCCTTGTTTTGCGCATCTATTTCGGCATCTGTGAATTCAGCGAATTCATTAGGTGTGTTCACGATAAACTCGGTCGCTATCGATCGATTGGCTTGATCAGTGGCGCTTGTTGTCACTATGGCTATGTAGTAGCGAGTGCGGGTGTCTAAGTTTAGTATGGCGAAACTTTTTTCAAGCGTGGTGCCGATGAAAACGTGATCACGCTGAAAACCATTAGCTAATGGTTTTTTCCAATACTTCTCATTTAGCACGTCTGAATACGCAGGGTTAGCGCTAGGGTTGAGTGCGCTAGTTGCGACCCAAACTTCGTATCGCAGCAGCGCGTCTGGGTCGCTCGCGTTTAGCTTATCTTCTTGCCACGTAAGTAAGAGATTGTCTGTTGAGTAGGTCGAAGCTACGTTAATTACAGACAGCGGAACGATCGTTAACCCGATTGCTCTCTCGACTGTAGGGGCGCTTCTGGGTAGATATTCTGTCGAGTCTAACTTAACGGTGACAATTTTGACCTTGACGTCTTCCAAGTCCTCTTCGACAGGTATGACGGAGTGTGTCGTGGCGTTACTTTCAAACAGAACCCAGTCGCTAGAGTCCTTTGACACGTAAACGTTGGCCAGCTGTGTCGGGTTTGCATCATCGTAAGCCCAAGTGACTTCGACAACATGCTGTTGTCTGGTAGATGGACCTATAAGCTTCTCGCTTATGGTTAAGGCGAAGACGTGAGCGTAAGACTCGGTCAGCGAGCTAAAGCTTGGCATTGTGTCGGTCAGCGAGTCGTCGTAGGTCGCATCTGAGTATTCTATACCATCTATCGTTCTATTCTCTGTGCCCTTCCCAGACACACTGGTTACTAGAAATGGTTTAACCGCCTTTTCTTTCTCGCCAAATGAGAAATTCATACCAAGTTGCGGAGGCGTCGTTAGGCTAGGCTCACCAAATTTCAATTCTAGATATTTGGTGCTGCCAGGGACGGTGGCAACTGTGCGCGTGACCATTGCGTCTGTTCGCACGAAGGACACCCACATACCAGCGCCATTGGTTAACTGTGCGTCATTTAGAATGACGTCGTACTTGGTGCCAGTTACGTGATGTATTTTGACAATTTCGTATTCATCATCCCCACTAACAAGTCGATTGGCGTCAAGCGGCGGCTTTTCGTTAATTCTTACAGCCGTTCCTGCGTTTATCACAATAACGTTGGCGCTTTCCAGAACCAAGGCGTCGTACGATAATAATACGGAGTACTCTTTACCAGCTGTCATCTCAACTTCACGATCTAAATTAACAGTTCGCCCTGACCCCCCTTCGACTTTGCCAGCTTCGCCCCAAGAGGGTAAATCGTGTTGCACGTTTACAACATCGCCAATCCTAACAGCTATACCAGCCGTCGGTGTCTCAAATGAGATGGTTTGAGACAACTTGTTGTGGTTAAGTGAAAAAACGCACTCAGCCGCAGCTTGTGCGTAGTTCGTCACGCCAAGTAGGTTCAAATCGGTCGCTCGTAATTTTTTAGCGTTACCCTCGGCTACGGAGTTATCGTGAAATCTAAATTCACGCTTAAGAAAGTTATTTTCTTCATCGTAAAAAGCACAATCTATGGTGTTAGCCCTGTCCTTCATTGGCAACCAGCTAAGATTTAGTGAGCCCTCTATAATGTTTGCTGAGCTAAACAATTGGCTTGGTAGCTTAGCCTGCATTATATTCAGCCCGATTCTTGTACCTACGGGAATCGGAGAGGCTCTTCCGTTTCTGGAAACAATTTTAACAGCGTCCCAGATATTCATCTGAGAATCGATAACCCCGTTGAATTCTAGGTTGTTTTCGTCACAAAACTCCGCCCACTCAACAAATTCTTCGAGAATTAGTCGATTAGGGTCAAATTTGCCACCCCATCTTTGGTTCGTATACAAGCTGTATACTATCCAAGCAGGGTTTGACGTGCTGCTCATTACCATGTCGAATTGCGTGGTGTTGCTAGCATTTCGAGTATAAGTCGGAATTCGAATTCCATGACTCACGCCTGTTATGTTAGGTATCGAGTTTAGTTGATTGGTAACCTCAACTCGAATTGCTAATATGGCGGTGTGAATGTAGCGCAAGGTTCCTGCACCATCGGGTGAGTCTTCACTCGACTTTGTCTTTCGAACGTCCGTCAGTGTTAAATTATCGTAAGTGCTGTACCTGCGGTCGGGGTCATCGTTTGGCGACTTTGGCGTCAACCTGGTCATTTTTATTTCGTACTTGGCAGATGGAATATAGCCACTTTGAAGAGTGCGTCTAAATGGCGCGGCTACTTTTTCAACCAATATGTGCTGACCATGTCTCTGAATCAAACCGTTTATGTTTCTGCTGTTAGAGCCTAGCGAACAGCGCCCGATAAGCACCGCCGTTGACGACCCTAATGGTGTGGCGTACAAATCCCACTTGCTAGGAAATTCTAGATTTATCTCACCGATGAACGTTTTATTCGTCACTTTTGCGTAAAACGAATCCAAACGGTAGTCATTGTGATCAA
The DNA here is from genome assembly GCA_036873875.1 of Laminaria ephemera. Lineage (NCBI taxonomy): Eukaryota > Phaeophyceae > Laminariales > Laminariaceae > Laminaria > Laminaria ephemera. The sequence continues at coordinate 73,608 of JAYJMJ010265994.1, read as the reverse complement.
AGTGACTCTCTGTCAGAATCTCGGCACCCTTCGAATCGTAGGTTATGGTTTTTTTCGGAAAAAGTTCGGAGTTTCCAGCCCAACCCACGTTTTCCGCTATCACCTCGGTACCTCCCTCATTGGCGGGAACTTCGACATACATGGTAACCAAGTCTGCTAAGTTCTTTAACACCCCCGTTTCGAAATGGCGCCAAGCTGATTCATTCGCACCCTCTTCGCGGTATAGTATTTCAAGCTTTAAAGATGTTGAGCCGTTTGAACCGTCTCTGTACGCTCTGTAAAGCCCCTGCGGCATCAATAAGTCAATACCTATGCCTATAACCTTTTCGTTTGTGAGAATTAGTCTTGAGTTTTGAGGGTCGTTTTCGTAGCTGTCATCAAAAACGTAGCCATAATTGTCAGCAACTTCCACCGCTTCGAAATCAGCAATTATGCTCTGAGTGTCGCTACCCTTTCTTATCTCTATTTTTGAATTGTATTGACTAGCGGGCTGTTTATTAACCTCGATATCTGTCAGCGCCGATATCTCACCTTCGCCAAAGTTATAAAGGGCTTTATATATTTGAATCTTATCTATGTTTTCGGTACTGGAAGATATAATATTGCCGGCAATTCGATACTTGCCAAAAACTAGCGGAACAGGGGTTCCTTCTCTAGATGTGTTCTTCGGTCCATCAATCCCGTAGGAGTTTGACGGAGACTCGGACATGCTAACGTCTATCTTTGGCATTTCCATAGGCAATAGCGCATTTATAAGCATTGTTCCACCTATAAACACAGCTCCAGCTGCCATTGCTCCAGCTGCTCCAGTGGCGCCAAGAAAGCTTCCACCTGCCATTCCACCTGCACCCATTGTGAAATACATCAAAGCAACTGTGGCCACTAGTCGCAGTATGGTTTTCCCGCCACCATCATCGCCACCATCAGGCATTGTCGCCACCACCAATACATCACCCGACTTTGGTATTAGCGTAGGGTATTCTACAGGGTAAACATTTCGCCCATTGACGGAAACCGCCAGCTCTGTTTTAACTGTTGCAAACAGCTCAGCTAGGCTCTTTCCATCTACGGGTAAGTCAAGCGTCTCTCTGTCAGAGGCGTCAAAAGGGTTTGGTAATACAATTGCTTTAAATAACTTATCCGACATACTGATACACACCTGCTAATCTGTTTTTCCAATCTTCGCTAAATCGCTCAACAACAACCCCATTGCTTTTCTCCCAACAATGAACGAATTTTCCATTGCCGATGTAGAAGCCAACGTGTCTTGTAAAGCGACCCACTCGAAATAATAAAATACTGTTTTTGCACATGACGGACTGTTGCCACATGTCTGTATTTGCAGCGCTCAACATCATGGCTTGCATGTGAGACGGTTCATCACTCCAACCAAAATCATGCGCCTGAATTCCATTTCGCTTTAGCATCTCCATGACCAACCCAAAGCAATCCAACCCATTTAAGTCTCGACCGCCGTACTTGAACGGCACGCCTATTAAGTCGCTATACATTATATTTGTCTCGCCTGTATGCCCGGGTAGCCGCCGAATCTATCCTTGTTACCTCGTCCTCTGCAACCGCCACTAGAATCGTACGAGAGATCGCAAGTTGTTAAAGCGCCTACGTAACCACACTCGACACTTTTAAATTGCCAAGGGCAGCGCTCTTTTGCTTGCTTTCTTGCAGGAATTGGCATCGTTAGTGGGTTTTCAGCCCCCAAAACCCAACTTACTGAGTAACTTGATGATGACGAGCTTGCCGATACAATGTCGAACTCGTAGGACATTTCTACGGATTCGATAACAGTTGAAGGTGCGGGGAAAAAATACACGGTAACTTTAGAACCGATACCGCCTTGGTAGGCTTGCATTTTTGACTGAACTGTTTGTGTTATATCAACCACGTTCAAATTGATTGAAGGTAATTCTTGTTGCGACTCTTCAATATCTATCGAGAAGTTTGCCGCGACGAAGATGTCGCCAGCTATAGTGATGTCTTCGTCATTGGCTACTATTCTGATAGTAGCCTCAACGGTTAGCGTTTCTGGATTTATAACATCCACTTTTACAGCAACAAGCCAAGGAACGTCTGAGGCTATCGCGTTTTTATTTATTACCGAGGCTATGGTTAGATTTTGCATGTATGTTGTTGGTCAAGGTTGACATACAAAAGTATTCTATACTTGTTTTAACTTCACTACAATGTCCCACAAAAACGTCGCTCCCATGCCCTGATAGGTAAACATGGGCTTGTCGGCAAATCGAACTGAGTGTGTTGAGTTATTTGTTGGGTTGACCCAATTGAACGCCTTTGCGCCCTGATACTCGTCCCAGAACTCCATTATAGTCTCATAATCAGCCTGCGAAGCCTTTGTAAAGCCCGTCGTGAATGTTTTTCTGGGTTTTCTAGTGGTGCGCTTTCTGGTGAATTCGTACCCGCCCTCAGTCTTGGCGCGAATGGTGTTGTCCTCCACCTCAACGCCAAAAAAGCGAGCGTCTTGTTTTTCAACAAACGCGTTTTCGGTCGGTGGAAATACACCACTAAATACAGTCATTATCTTACACCCTTTATTGATTCTCGAACGGGGCCTGGAGAGGTTATGCTTTTCAGTAAAATATCTATAACCATCTTCTCACCATCCATGCGCTTTGACGCTTGACCTGACGCTTGTTGCCCTGTTTGATTAATTATGTTCACGTCGATATCCCCATTGTTTGATGAGCCTGAGCCGCTCATCGTCACAGGGATAGTTTTGCCATCTGGTAGTGGCACATACGCTTCGTTCATAGCCCCTTCACCAAATAACGCCATCTTGGGTGAGCGAGCTTTTTGAATGCCCCCGTTTTGGTACGCTGTTAGTTGCGCCTGCCCAAACTCAGTCATTATCCCACCTTTAGCGAATGATGCGTTTACTGACGACGGTAGTGAGCTTAGACCGCTTGTCTGCGCGCCGCCTGTTGCTCCACCGAATACCGCCCCCAGTGCTTTGGCGATCATCATTTTAACAATCATCTTTGTGATCATCTTAATAACGTCATCAGCGAAGCTTTTAAAGTTGGCCTTGCCCGTGGTTAAGAAATTCGTCAAGGTGTCAGATAAATTATTAACCGATGAAGCCACTGTTGTATCTAGCATTGACGCGAAATCCGTCCACTGCGTCATCATATTCTTCGTGTCGGCTAGATATTTCTGATCAACAGTCGCCACCAGTGCCTTGCGGTATCTTTTTAGCGCCTGCGTAAGTAACTCACTGCCGCCTACCGATTGCTCTATTGCGGCGTCCACTTGTGCTATTTGCTCATCAAAGTAAGCCTTTGTTCCGTCTGACGTTTTTTTCAGCTTAGCTTCTAGCTTTTCAGTCATATTCATTATGCGAGTAAACGATGTCGATGTGTCTCTCAAAGCAGCCCCGTTCAACATTGCTGAATTACTTTCTTTGATTTTTTTGGTTAACTCGTCATATTTCGCCTGAGATATAATTTGAGTAGATAGCAGCTTTCTCAATGAGGCGTCGGCTTCGTCAATATCCTGTTTTGCCGCTTGTAGATATTTAACAGATAGTAGACCGCTTGTTGGGCTGGAGCTGTTTTTCAACGCGGTGGCTGCTGCTGCTCCCATATCTGCGTATTTTTCTATTAATGTGTCGACGGCTTTGGATGCTTTTTTGGCGGACTTGTCTTGACTCACTAACTTTTGTTGAGCGTTTAGCGCGTCATAAACTTCTCGCAAGTCCACCTTTTGTTGGCCAGTTAACTTGCCCAGCTTCAACATTGCCGCTTCCATCGAGTGTGGCAACTCGTTCAACTTGTCTCTTAGAGCTTGAGTTTTCACCTTAGCGGCTAGCATAATGCTCTCAAACTTTTTAACCTGTCTATTGCCACTGTCACTTATTAAAAAATCAGTGGGCATGTCGAAGCTATTTGTTGCTATTTCTTTTCGAAAGTCCTCCAATTTCTTGACGGTAGCTTCAATAACGGCTTTTCTGTTGCCGCTATTCGCTAGACTTGCTTTTTCCTTTGTGATTAGAGCATCCAAGAGAACAAGTGATTGTTTTCTGTGCTTTACGATAGCCGCTTCACGTTTTTCCTTTATCTTGTCTGCCGAAAGTTGACCCTTGCCAGTGCCTCGCTTCTCTTCTAGCGCTTCTATCGTTTGTCTGTATTCGCGACTAACTGTCTCCATTTGAGCCTTAAACGACGCCTGTACAGCATTACTCATGCGATCAGAAGTTGCTTTTATTGCTGTGGGGAGATCTCTAGCGATTCTAGCCTGAGTATCGAATAATCTTTTCTCAGCAGCCGTCAAGTCGGCCAATGATTTTGCCAAGTCGACCTTGTACCGTCCTGGTCTAAGCTGAGCTTGTTTCGAAGCGCCTCTCGCCTTTGAAGCGCGAACGGAATCATCGTATATTTTTTTGTTTAGCGCCACTTCTTGAGACAACAAGGCTATTTTTTTTCTTTGGGGCGCTATGCTCTTTTCAAGGCTCCCTACATCGTCCAAGCTGTCTAGCGACCCCTTGAGTGCTAGTATCTTGGTGATGTTGGCGTCGATTGCATCGCGACTTTTATACCACTCATAGATCATCATGGTCACAGCGGGTATTATTAAACCCGTTGCAATGCCGCCTATTCCACGTAGCAGAATGCTTGTTCTTTGAAGAATCATGTTATAGCGAGCTTGACTTGCCATTTTGCCTCTCAAGGCAACTTGCTGTTTTCCAGACGTTATCAAGCTCTGGGCTTCTTTTGTTTGGATTTGAGCTTCCATCGCTAGCTGTTTGGATTTGCTAAGCAAAATCTCTCGGTTTCTAGCAATTGCGCGAGCCGCGTTTCTGTCGCCTGTGACACCCGCTAACCGCTGGGCTTCGTTTTGCTTGTGATATAGGTCGCTAACTTTACCCGCTATCGCCTGTGACTTCACTTGAAGCTTGTTTGCTGAGCTTTGAAGGTCGGCTCCTTTTTTTATCTGACCGTTGTAGTACTCTGTTGACTTTGATAATTTTGTCATTCGAGCGTTATAGTTTTTCAACAACGAGTCGGACACTGTCATTCGAGCGTTTAGATTGGTCCAAACAGAAGAAGCGGCTGATATAGTGCCTATAGCTGTTCTAACGGCTAAAAATGCTGCCGCGAACTTCAAAACAACAGGTATGTAATCCTTCACGGCTTTACCCGCGTCGATTATTCCCACCATTATTTTAGTGACCATTACACCCATGTCTCTTGCAAACGTTCGAAAATCTTCTGAGCGTAGATAATCGTTTAAGCTGCCTAGTTGTTTTTTAGCTTCGTCGAAGTAACCCGAATCACCAAATTCTTTGGACAGTTTGATCATTTGGGTGTTTAGATTGGCCAACAAACCAGACCAAGTGTTCATCATGGCCGCTGCCGACCCCGTCATGCTCAATTCCATCTCACGCAACATCGCTTGAAGCGCTGGTTCGGCTTTTACCTTACCCTCTGAAATTAACTTAACAAGTGCGCCATAGCTCAGATTTAGCGAACGTGCCATCATCTTAGCCGCCTGCGGCACAGCCTCTCCCAACTGCTGTCTAAGCTCTTCCATTGAGACTACGCCCTTACCGCCCATTTGCTGGATGGCTATAGACGCACGCTTTAACACTTCATCTGTTCCGCCGAACGCTGCGACACCTTCTGTTAGCGCCCCAAAACCGCGCTCCACCTCGTCAATGCCAGAAACTTTTAATTTAACCATGCTGTCCTGCAGGGCTTTCATCGAGAAAGGCGCTTGCTCAGCGCGTTGGATTATTTTATCCAGAGATGAGTTTGCTTCGGCATCGATAGCGGCTTGACTGGTTTCTTTGGAGAAGTTCTTCATGATTTGAACGCCGCGTTCAAGCTCGCCATTCACGTCTAGAATTTGCTTTTGCCAACCCACGGTAACTTGCCCAATGTCAAGTATTGTATAGTGCAAGCCTTGAATTAGAATGGTTGTTTCGCGAATAGAGCGACCCCAAGACTTGTGACTAGCCTCGGAGCGCTTTAGATGTTTGTTATTTTCAATTAGACGCTTTTTAAAACGTTCAAGCTCCTTGCCATTGGTGAGTAACTTTCGACGAAATCCATCGTCTTCCAAATCCATCACGACTCGTAAAACATCAACGCTCATTGGCCTAACCTTGTAATAACTTTAATTTTTCATGTTGATCACGCGACGTGGACATTATTTCGACGTCTCTGACCTGAATGGGATCTTGTAATTCTTCCTGCAACCCTTTGTTTAGCTCCTCAATGGCTTCTTTGTCGCCTTGAACTAACCGAGCTATTCTGGCTGAGCGTAAATCTTCTTCCGCACGCACGCGGCATATTTGAGCGTTCATTGTCCAAAAGCGAAAAGCGGGCATTTTCAACACCTGCATGTCGCTCATGTGATAGAAGTGGCAAAATCGACTAAATACGTAGGGGAAATCAATCGATTCGATATACTTCGAGGCGGCTAGCTCTTCGACTTTCCCTGATCGTTTTCAACTTTGACCGTTTCAGTGGCTAATTCGATGATTGCATTAAGCTGTGGAAACGTAAGCCCTAGCAACGTTTTTTCTGGAAGCGTCGGTACTAAGCTAGCAACGTGCTCCTTCATCAAGTTAATTTGAGCCGTCGTGTCTTGCGTATCGAGTTTACTTTCGGCTTGCGTGGCAAAAAGTGTTTGCTCTAACGTGTGTTCGACAATTGGGTACTCTACACCGCCTAGGGTGATCGCCTTTTCTACCTTTACTAACTCATCTAAATTTAAAACTTTCATGTTGCTGTTACCTTTATTTCTGTGCAAAAAAAACACCTCCCATTAAAGAGAGGTGTCTAGAGTATGTCAATGTTGACGTACAAACTTAGGTCGCCGCTGGGTCGCCATAGCTAAACAGTACGCCGTTTGTGTCGGGGAAGCCTAAGAATTCGGCCGTATAAACGCGCTCGTCATCTTTTTTATAGGCAAAGTTTAACGCGCCTGCCGTTGCTGCTTTTGGCAGTGTAAAGTCTTCCGACTTATCACCGTCTGGCAGAGCAATTGGGTGCAGCGTTAGTTCAGTCGCTATAGCGAACAAATCGGTGCCAACGCCCGTACTTACATCAACGCGATTACCACCTGTAGACAACACTGTCGCTCCTGGCATTATCAACGCCAAGTTTTCAATCGTGGTTTCCGCCAAGTTAACCGTCACTTTACAAGTTCGACCTTGAATAAATGATTTAACTGGTGTGTCACCGAATTGGTCCACCATCGTTTCGTGCGTATTAGACTCAACCGCAACTTCTACACCGCCAATGGTCAGACCCATATCAACGGCGTTTAGTAGCACTTTACAAGTGCCTAGTTTAATCTTGGATATATCACCCATGAGTATTTACCTTCTTTTTTTTAAACGTTTAAATAGTAAGTGATGTCGAAATTAACCGACGCTTCCACGACCTGACCTTCATTTTTGTTAAAAACAAGCGGTCTGTGTCGAGGAAAACAGCGCTTAACAACAACATCTTCAATGATCACTTCACGCAAAGTTAACGCTTGTGATACTTGTTGGGCTATATCTTTTGCCGTTATCACATCACCGGCACTGGCTATAATTTGTAACTCGGCCTTGTAATAACCTGGCAATTCTTCGTTTTCGATACCTTCGCCTGTTGAGCCTGTTACTAGAAGAATTGCTTGATCATGCTCACCCGCTTGCTTGTATGCGAATATAGGTCTTAGATCATCTTGTCCCGTTACAGTACCCAAGCCCTGACCTGCTAAATAAGTGGCTATTTTGATCAACATTACTTCAAACCTCTCTTAACGGCGGCGCGAACATCTGATTGCGCTTGTTTGAATTTCTCGTTAGCTGCTCGCTGTAAAAACTTGCGACCCACTTTGCCGCCCTGACCAAAGCCTTGACCATTCCCGCCAATGCTTAAATCTTTCAACTGACTAGCCTCGCCCAAATCGTAAAACCCTTCGTGCATTCGATAGGAATACTCCCCAAGCCCTTTTTTTGTTCTGGTACCAACGTGATCGTCATTAACGCGTATATCAAAAACATATCGACCATTTATGCCGCTTCTGCTTTCTTCTATCTCGATACCGTCTTCTAAATTACCCTCATCGACGGGCGCATAAGCTCTGGCCAATTTCACAGCGCCGTGTGCCGCTTCTCGCATGGCTTGTCGAGCGTAGCTTGTCGAGCGCTCAGCTTTGTTTTCCATTCGAAAGGCAACGGCGTTCCAATTGCGAGACAGCTCTATTGCCATGTTGCTAAGTCAACCTCAAAGTGATCAAGTTCACCAATGGTGTCATAGCGAGGGTGAATGTCCTCAACCTTGAATTTATCCTGCGGTCTTTTGTCCAGCCAAACAACATCACCTCTATCAACGCCGCTTCGCTTGTCAATTAGCCAGCGACCTTTTGAGCGCTTCATGTCCGACTTACCTGTCGACCCCGATGTGTCCGCGCGTATGGAGGTATTTTGAGTCTCCACTCGCTGCGTAACTACTGCGCATTTTTCTCTAACCTTGACGGTCAATATCTCCTGCCCGACAACATCGTAACCTTGATTTCTTTGACGCCAAAAGTACTGATTTGCGATAAACATATTATTTACCAATCAATTGAGGCAAGGCCGATGAATTCGGGTGTAGTATTCCGTTATCGATCAGCAAATGGACATCTTGCAGTGAGTTTACGGAGTACGTGTTATCTCTATGCTTGTACACCAAACGTTTATCTTTTATTTTCGCTACGCCAAGCGCAACGGTGGCGGCATACCTTTGCAATTCAACCATCAATCTAAGTGTCAGAATGGTCTGTATGTCCCACCTGCGGTTGATTGAGTCTTTTATTTTTATCTGTGGTAAAACCGCTTGACCTGTTTTTAAGTGAGCGTTCGCCTGTTGAACAGCGTATTCCTGAAACTGTCGCTTTCCGTAGTTCACTATTTGACTTATTGCCGCTTCGCCTGCGCTTGCTGCGGGAATGGCAGCAATCGGGTCCAACTTGCCAAGCTCCTTTTCAACGTGAAGATTGGCCAATTCTCTACCCTCTCTAAACGCCAGGTGCATGGTGCCCTCGATATGCTCAAAAATTTTCTCGGACACGTTTAACTCTTTAAAGTCACTACGTTTTTTGAATCGATTAATGATCGTAATCAAGCCCGCCAGAGTTAGTGCCTTTAATGAGAGATCAAATTGAAGATCCTGTTTTACATTTTTCCAAATGTGCTGCATTAAGTACGACCTATTGCCACAGTATTATCAAGGTAGCGAACAATGTAGGCGTATGCCTTGCTAGATATACCTCGATTCAGTGCCATTCTTGTGCGATAAAAGGTAGTTGATTCACCTGCGGAAGTGGACATAATGCCCTGCATCCTTCTGTCGTGATGCTCCTCCCCGCCAAGTAAAGCATTTGCCTCTATCATCTGTGCTTTTTGAAAATCACTAAGAGCGCGAGAATCAAGCGCTAATAGACTTGACTCGTCGTAAGCAGTGATTATCTTCTCTTCGTAACTTGAGCTTAATCTAAAGCGTCCCAAGCGCTCGTACGCTTCAATTAGAGCAGCTTTTCGCTGATTATCGTCTAGCGCTGAGTCCCAACCATTCAACGAAGGGATTTTAGGGCGAGTAATGAGTGCTTTGGAAAAAGACATCATGGAATTTACGCCCATTTTTATCGCTTGCTTCGCTTCGATAAAATAGCGATGAACGATTGAGTGAGAAACACCATTTGCGTCAACCACCTCCATAACAATCGTTCTCATGCCTAACGTATCATTCCCCATCAGCGTATTATTGCCAGCCGAGATAGTGATCGAGTGCGATGCCTCTGACAACTCCGAACCCACTAACGTTCCTGTTTGCACGCTGTTTTCATCATCATTCAGCACGTCGAAGCTTGCTGATTGATAAGGGGTCGGCAAAGCAACTTCGTCATCATCAATAAAGGTAATGATCGCTGTTGTCGGCAACCCTTGAGGGTGATACTGATATTGCATTTATTTGGCCTTTTGAACTTCGAGAATTTTTGCAATCAGTTTAGAGATTGAATTTCCTCTAGCTCCAATAGCGTCGCCAATTTCTCGCAATTCAACCATCCCCTTTTGATCAGCAATGGCTTCAAGTTCCGCTTGTGTGTAAATCTTTGCGGTACTTTCGGGGGTTGCGACTTCTTTCGGGGCGCTTTCAGAACTTGCGACTTCTTTCGCAACAGGCTTTTGTGACTCAGATAGTGGCTTTTGTGACTCAGATAGTGGCTTTTTAACTTCGGCCAGCTTATCTCGATTGTTTAACTCTGCTTGCGAAGCGGACACGGGCTGAATCTCTTCGCCGTCTTCACTTACTTCAACAATGGAAATGATTGAGCCTAAACGCTCAGACTCCATTCTTGATACGTGATCAACAGATACGGCATTTTTAAACATCACTGAGCCAAATGCCCCAGTGAAAGTCTCATAACCCTTGGCGGTAATTTTTATAAGCATGAACGTTCTCACTTAAAAAAGTATGTGAGCCAACTGGCTCACATACAGTATGTCAATGTTGACATACAATCTTAGATGTTAGTAACACCAGTGATTGCAGATAACGACTTGGTCGACTTCAATGCTAAACCTGTGTACGTTTTGATACGCGTACGAGTAGCATCTTTGTTTTGAACAGTGCCTAAGTCTTCTAATTCAAAACCAGCAGGCGTCTGCGAGTCGTGAATACCATGTAGACCATCAGCTTCGTCAAAACGAGCCGCGTAGATAGAACAAGTCTCATCGTTAGTGCCCTGTGTATCAGCGCCGCCAATGTAATCATTAATGAAGATAGGCGTACCATCATGTGCGGGAACTTGCACACCGAAGTTACCAACTTCGATCATATCTGGCGTGATGCCGCCTGACGCACGTAGTAACGCTTTATATGCGCGGAATGTACCTTTGCGCATTATAATAGCTTGAGCGCCAGTAGATACCGAATCTACTAGCTCATCTAGCATCGAAAATGACAGGGCTGCGCCATTAACACCAGCTGAGATTTTTTGACCCGCTTCAACCAACTCTTTAACGCCGTTAAACTGCTTATTAGCGGTTGTTCCGTTAATTAGCGCATCACGGTACTGCTGTGACATACCTTTCACTTTGGCCGCGATTTGCACAGCCATTTGGCTGTTTACGTCCGACATTGTACGATTTAAAAATTTATCAACATCCAAATCGCCGATCAAGATGCGCAACTGAGTGGTTACCGGATCGAACTCACTAGCTGACTCTTGAACCACGCCGCCAGTATCTAACCAGTTACCAGTAGCTAACGTTTTTTCACGGTTGTATGAGTAAGATTTACCATTTGTACCCGTAAATGGTAACAACTGGAACATACTATCCGTAGTGATAAACTCTTCAATGATACCGCGTACCATATCGTCTTGTGATAATTTTTCTGCTTCTGCAATTAATAAAGGCATTTCTGCTTTCCTTCAAAGTAAGGCGCCACAATTAGGCGCGAAATTATTTACTTTGTTTGTTCAGTGCTGCGGTTATGCGATTTACACCCATTTTGCTTCGATCGTTAGGATCGCCCTTGTCCTTCCCGTCGACATTTTCACTGTCGCCATTGGAGCCAGGTTTGCGCTGTGAGCGTAAAATGCTTTCACCGTTGGAATCTGAACCAACAATTTTTTCAAGTGCAGAATCGAAATTAAGCGTTTGACCATTACCGTCGACTAACTTAGCTCTTTCCGCATTGCCGCGAGGCTTGTCGTAAGCTACGACTTTTCCACTCTCCACATCAAAGTGTGAGCCGTACAATGCGCGTACTTGCACTGCCGCTGGTACTAAGCTGTCGTTAACGAACTTAGACGAGGAAAAGGATGTACCAACAGTTAAATCTTCAACCAAACCATTTGTTGAACTTAGCTTATCCGTTAGCTCTTTTATTTTTTCCTGAGCTGTCGTTTCTGCTGTTTTCAACGCGGTAGCGTGTGCGTCAGCCATTTGAGCTTTTTCAGACTCATGTGACGTTTCTAAATTACCTTTTAGCGTTTCCCACTCACCTTTATCCATCAATTCTTTGTCTTCATTCGCCTTAGCAGCGTTCAACATTTCTTGATATTTTTCAGGGTCAATGTTCGCAAACACTTTTAGTTGATTTTGAACATCGGCAAGCGCTGTGGCCTGTTCACTCATTTGGGTAGCTTGTGACTCCAATTGACCAGATAACGTTGTTATCTTGTCCTTTTTCGCCATAACCTCTTTAATTAACTTCGCTTCGCTTTCGCTTGGCTTGTTATCGTCGTCATTGTTATCGTCGTCACCATCGGCTCGATGCTGAACAACTGCTTGATATCTACGACTGTGAATGCCCATTGAGATTAAATTAAAAATTTTCATGCTGTTTCCTGTGCCGCTGTATCTCGCGGTATAATGCTCGGTATCTTGAGCTATCTGTTTTGAGCGACTAGGTATCTTAAGTCGCTCGTTTAACAACTAGCTGTTAAGCTTGGTCGTCGGCTTTTTTTTGATTCTGTTCGTTAGGCAGAGTGGTAACACCCGTGCCGTCACTTTGAGTACCAAAAGAACTTTTCAACAGGTCGGTCGCTTCTTCCATTTGATCAATGGAGGCAATCAACTCGTCATATTCTTGCTTCTTCGCTTCGGGATATAACTTTTCAACAACGCGTTTAAGTTGGTAGCGTTTAAGCTCCAATGGCGCCGTGATCATGTCTATACGCTCCGAAATACTGAGTTCGTCTTGAAATCCGCGAATGTCATAGTTCATCGGGTACTTGACGAATTTCTCTTTGTTGTTGAAATACCCCTCTGACCAATCACCTGAATATCGCAAGGCGAACTCGACTAGCTTGTTTTCAGCCAATTGCAGAGCTTGCCCCTTGCCCACTAGCAGAGCATTCACGCGCTCGAAATCGTACGCCTTAGCGACCCCAGACGAGTTATCAATCCCCATAGAATTATCACTGGCTGAGCGTTCGGCTGATAAGCCAATTGAGTGGTAAATCTCGTTGATTATTTTGGTAACTACATCTGTAATCAGAGCTGCTTGTTTGGGATCTGGTGATAAGTATTTAGGCTCGCCGCCCTCGCTGTCGTAGGTAAAAACACGCTTGGTGCCCATCTCAACGAGACGATTTTCAGCAGTGGTGTCTGTCTCGTTTAAAAGCGCTTGAGCTGGTACCGCAAGTTGCGAAAAAGTTTGATCCTGAATAATGGCGTCAAGGTTTGATAAATAGTTGGCACAAGCTCTGTCCAAGTAAGCAATATCTCCAATCAAACTTGGAGAAGTGTATTTACCTTCGCCTGCCAAGTTATCAACTGGAAAAATAGGAACTACACCTAGTGAATTTTCACCCTGTTCCTTTATCGCCAAGCCTTTCTTGATATGCTCGACAACGTACCATTTGTCTCTAGTCCAGACGCGATATCGATAATCGATTGATCCAGACGCCATAGGTGTACTGTCGTCGCGCTTTGATTCGCGAATCAGAACCCACAAAAGCTCGTCATTTTCATCATAGCCCATGTCCAGTAAGTCTTGAGGGCGTACGGTGTAAGCGTACGTTCTGTGACCTAGATTCTTTGAATCCTTAATCGATACATTCGCTTCCGCGTTTGAGACTGTGCTGTCAACCACCACCCATATACGCCCGTATATACTTGATCGCTTTGACACTATTTGCATAAACTGCTCTATCGACCAATTATTTTTGGTCGTTTTTGCCCAAATGTCTCTTATGGCTACAGGGGCGTCTTTACTGCGAACAACTTCCGAGCGCCAAATGTATTTATTTACCAGCTCTACAACTTCTTTTGAGTGATTGAAGCGATAAGCTCGCTCAATGCGCTCTTGAAACTCCGTATCACCTTCTTTGAAGTATTTAAAAATATTACTTTTGAACCACTTCCGCCCACCTTGATAGGTAGCGTTTAGAAATGTCCAATGACCCGAGAACTCTTCGTATTCTGGGTGACGCTTTTTGATTAGCGCTTCGAGCTGTTTTTTATTCATAGGGCGATTTATACTCAGGTGTCAATAGTATGTCAATGTTGACATACTAAAGATTAGTTCCAATTATTCTTATTTTCTTAGTTGGGTTGGTGTAATGAATTAAGTAACCCGCCGCGTCGGCCATGTGCTCCACCGAAGCCGCCTTATTTACATCACCAGTGCCCTCTTTGTACTGTGTTTGCTCAAAGCTCATTATGTTAGTTCGACACTTTTTATCCACTCGCAAACTTACCGTGCCGTCAGCCGTCATCATCATTCTGTTCACGGCATTTACTCTGTCCTGAATTGGAGGCGCTTTTTTTCGATGTAGTATTCGTGAATATCCAGCCTCTCGGTAAATATCCAGCGCCGACTCGCCTCTGTTATGCTGTCTTTGAGTGCCTGCAGGATCGGGGAATATGGTTACGTTTTCTTGCCATCGCCAATATCTTCGATCAATTTCCTCTACGACCTCCATTACGTTTGAGTTTGGCAAATCAATCTCATCAACTATCCAAAGCTCGCCGTTCTTTTGCGGCTGCATAACCGAACAGCTCATTGGGTCAATATTGAAATCAGCCCCTATCCAAATCGGCAAGGTTGGGTTAAACGGGTAGCTCCCAACGTGAACTTTTCGATCAAAACAGTGATACACGCGACCCGACATACCTTCGAAACTGGCTAAAAACTCCTGCGCAAATGACTTGGGGTTCATATCGCGCTTGGCGGCTTCAATTTCAGATTTAGGAATGAATGGCGAAGTGATTGTTGGGAACTGCCACGACATCCAGTCTCTATCATGAACGTGATCGGATTGACCTTTGGCGTGCAGCTCGTACAAGTTGTTGAAAGACTTAGGCGTGCCGATAATTATCGCATCGCCGCCTGTATCTGCCAACGTCGGTCTTATGGCTTCTTGCCATGTTTCCATCGTCATGTCCTGAAACTCATCGAGCACAACAAGGTCAAGTCTAACCCCACGTAGAGAGTCTGGGTTGTCAGACCCCTTACATTGAATTATCGAGCCGTTGATTAATGTTATTTTTAGCTCAGACTCATGAACGGTCTTAACCCAAGAACGAGGTACCGCATCCTTCAAATCAGACCACATGATTTGCTTAGCCATAGTGTAGCTAGGTGCGATATACCAAACAATTGCTTTAGACGTCTTGCCAGCGCGTTGCACAAGCTCTATTTTTGCATATTGAGTTTTGCCCCATCGTCGACCAGCTGTCACGACTTTAAATCGCGCTGAGTGTCTTGCAACAGTCGCTTGACCAGGGTGGAGCTTTAAGACTTTTCTTTTCTTTCGCTGTAATCGCGCCATCAGTCCTCACCAAGTCCGTGGTCGATTTCTAATGCCTTATTGTTTATCTCCTGCTTGTTGCGAACTTCCGCAACTTCATCCTCGTCCATACTAGAAACAGTTAAGTCTTCGATATCCTCCAAGGTTTCATCGTTCTTATCCATCTCAAGCGCAGACCAGCGCATTTCTTTTGTGTTTTTCAAAACTTCGCTCATGAGCTTGAGCGTCTTCATATTGGGCGAACACATCGCAAGAGGGGTCTTGTCAGTCATGGAGGTCGTAAACTCTCTCATGGCTTGGTTTGCTATCGCTTTCGCGAAACGGTAAGTCTCATCACGAGTTTCGCTAATTCGTTTTAGCTTCTCTTGGAGAGCCTCGTTTTCTTGCGCCTCAAGTTCATCTTCTAAACGTGCACGAATCTCCTCTTCACGGGCGCCTTTTTTCCAACCCTCTTTGGTAACCAAGTTTCGAATTGCCGTTGGTGAAAAGTTTAATTCCTTGGCGATTTCCGCGATTGAATAATCACCGCTCTCCCACATAAACTTTATCGCGACTTTATCCCGCGTGTTGATTTTTTTATTGACTGTCAAAACAACTCCGAATTTTACTTTCGAGAGAGGTTCCAAAAAACTTGGGTATAGAAGTGTTTACCCATACTAGTATTAATATTACTTATATTACTTAATAGTATTAATATACTTAAGAAAGACACTCTATACCCAAGTTTTTGGTATTCTCGGTTAAACTACTGATAACTCACGGAAAATAGAGTTAAATCGCGGTTTTGGTGATTAATCCGCCTGATTTTGCAGTCATCACGGAAACACCCGCTACTGTTAGCGAGTAAACCACTCTTTTTCTTCCACGTCGGACAACCATGTCATCCAACCGCTTAATCATCCCTTTTAAGCGAAGTGAGCGAAGTGAAAATTGAAGCGCCTGCTTAGAAACGACATACGGCACTTTTTTAATTAATTCGTCCAAATCTAAATGACGCTCAGCTTCTGGCACTGATTCGCAAATCAATAACGTGTTTATAATCTGCATTTGTTTATCTGATAAATTCATCAGCTTTCTCCAATATTAATTTTTCTCTGACTGACTGACGATCGAACGCACACAGCGGCAGTCGCTGAGGCAGGGTTCTTGCATAGTCGGGGTTCTTGTAAAGACCGTAAGTCATTTCGGAGTAAACAAGTTGGTGAATTTCTTTTATGATTTTTTTAGCACTCAAGGACTCAACTCGCGTCGAAATGTCGTTGCCTAAATTAGCCCCCGTCTTCTCTTGCGAACTATGTCGATAGTAAAAATCTTGCAACTCGCCCAAGACTTCGCGCTGATAATGATCGGGAAATGATTGCAACTCATCATACAAAGCGACAATGTCACTAGTGTTGCTCTCAAAACGCTCTGACAAGAACGCTACGCCCGCCTTATGTGCTAGCCCGTGCATTGGTGCAGTACACGTAAAACCTGCTTTTAAATCAAACGGGTTGAACTTACTCATCGCTGATAAAATCTCAACAAATCTAATCCCCTCCATGCGCATGACCAAATTAACCATTCGATAACCGATACCCATACCTCGATACATGGGCGCCGTTACGATTCGAGCAGCACGCTTCATGTTGTCGTTTATCCAGTTAAGACGCTCAGTGTTCCCAGCCTTGGTTTCTTTGCCATTAGGCTTAAGCTTCGGCAACAGCATGTGTCGCTGTCTGAGCAACATTCCCGAACTGGATATCACCACAATGCCGACAACACGATTGCGATATCGGCAACGCCAAAATCTAGGACCAGGTGGTAAGTTTTCACTTTTGTAATGTAAGTGATGTAGCGCGTCCCAATCGGCTTTGGATCCCCGCTCAACGATCATGTCGTTGATTAGCGGATAAACAGGTAAACTGGGATTGCTTTGCTCGTATTCAGTCATTAGTAAATGTCCAGCTCATCAAGATCAGTCGCTTCGATTTTTACACCGATACCGTATCGCTTGGTAATGGAATGATGTGGTCCAAAGAAAGGCTTTAAGTCTCTGTGAGTCGTAGCTATGGCAACCGTCACACCTGTTTTTACGCTTATCTTCCAAAGCGAAAAAGCGAGAGCCTTGGCCATATCTCTGTCAAGAATCGCGCCGAACTCATCGCAGACCCAAACATCAGCTTTCATGGATAAAAGCAAAGCTATTCGAAAGCGATACTTCTGCCCATCGCTCAGCTCAGACGGCTTTCGAATTAACAAGTAGGCGTCATTCAGACCCGCTGCTGATAGAATTTGAGATGCTTCTTTAGCGTCTCGCCCCACTTGATCAATTAAGGGCTCGTCTTTCAAAACAACATCGTTGATATTGATGACGGACAGGCCTGCTTTTTCATAATCTTTGGTTATTTCGCCTAGAATTAGCGACTTTCCGCTGCCTGATTCGCCAGTTATGTAAATTCGAGAACCGGCACTGGTAGAAAATTTAAAATCTTTGTAAATCTCAAACTTTTTATCCATCAACTCAAGGCCGAATGTTTCAGCAACAGCCAGCACACGCTCGGTTCGTTGAACAGAGGTGTCAAAGGCTATATTGATAAGATGATTTACTATCCATTTTTTATTCATGATCAAACCTCCATCTGTTTTCTGACGAAGACCATCAAGGCTTCGCAAGGCTCAACGCTCTCACCAGCCTGCTCTCTTAAACCACTTATGAATTTCTTGAACAACCGAGCATCGGTTGTTGGAAACGCTTTAAAGCCTAATAATTTTGCAACAGGGACGCCTTTAACAACGCCGTCGTCGCTTTCTTTGGCCAACTCCTCACCAATGGTCGGCTCGGACAGATCAATACCGTCGAGGTCGAAAGCGCTCTCCCCCAAGTCTTCCGTAAATATCTGAAAGTCACGCTCGGAAAATCCCGTTTGTAGCGCTAGCTGACCCAAATCGGCACTTTCACCCAAGAGATTTAGCATTTCGTTTACTTCTATTTTTTCCAGTCGCACGTCATACTCGACTGACGAGGATTTATTGGAAGCCAATCTAAGTTTGCGCCAGCCCAGTTCGTCTAAGTCGTGACGCACATAAACGGGCACCTTGGTATACCCCAAAAGCTTAAGCGCTTCCGTTCGCCCATGACCCGTGATTATCACGCCATCAGGTTGAACATGCGGGTACTGCTCAAGCCCCTGATCCTTTATGGACTCAGCCAATCTAGCAACCTGCTCAGGTTTGTGAATTTTTGAGTTATTTTTGTAAGGTATTAACTTATCAATATCCCAAATCTCAGGCGTTAATGTTTTAATTTCTCTAGTCATGCTCTTCTCCGAGAACTTCGCTTATGCTGCGTATTTTTTTAAAAGATAAAGCAACACGTCACCGCGATTGCTTGACTGATCGATGTCGTCTAAGCCGATGGTTTGAGCAATTTTATTTAGCTCATCTTGAGCAAATTCAACCTGATCAAGTGGCACTTTGAACTTGAGAGGTTTTCGTTTACTGCCTAAATCATCCAGCTCATCAGGCTCGTCGCTTAGCTCGTAAGGCTCGTCATCACTCTCATCGTCCAAAGACAAATCATCTAAATCGATACTGGTCGCTCCCATCAAAGCCGTGATGTCCTCATCCGTAACGGGTAGCATTTCAACAATGTTTTCACCCGCGTCGGCAAATGCTTGGTAGATGTCCGCAATCACGGTCGAGTCGTCTTCGCCGTATCGCGCGTTATCCGCTAAAATTATCTTTCTAGCAGTAATATCATCAATCTGACCTAGATTTATGACGGGCGCGTCTTCCATATTCTCTCTGTGATAATCCGCACGATGTTGGCCGCCTAATATTTGCATTGTGCCGTCTTCGAGTTCACGACAGATAATTGGCTTAAACGACCCCATCGACTCGATTGAGTTTCTTATTTTTTGCTCGTTTTGCGGGTCAACAACGTTTGGATTCCACGGGTTGTTTTCCAACAATTCTGGGCTGATGTAGGTGATAGCTAACTTTTTAGTCATGATTGTTGTAAGCTCTTAGTGTAAGATGTAGTATGTATGTCAATGTTGACATACGAAATTAAATCGAACTCTACTATAAGGATTGAATTAATTGCAATGCCTAGTGTAACCATCGCGAACAACGCAACCACAGCCAAGCTTATAGAAGCTGATCGCCCAACAAAGCTATTAGTCAGCCAATGGCTGTCCTTCGAGGTGGAAGGTGCCGAGTTTACGAAGCCGTCATCTGGGTGGGATGGTCGCTCAAGTCTTTTCTCGTTTAAAACCTGCACATTCCCTGCAGGCTTTGCATCAATGATAGTGAAAAAGTTGTCAGACAAGGGGTATTCCGTTCACTGGGTTAAAAAACCTTTGCCGAAGCCACTTGGCCCTATTAACCCCAAGGTAGATGAATTTCCAGAAGACCCTCGATACGCTTATCAAGGCGAAGCCATCAACCGACTTCTAAAACATGGAGCTATGATCGCACAAGTAGCGACGGGTGGCGGAAAGTCTCGCATAGCAAAGCTAGCGCACAAACGAATTGGTCGTAAGACATTGTTCATAACTACACGCGGTGTGCTTATGTATCAAATGCGCGACGCTTATGAGTCCGACTTGAAAGAGAAGGTGGGTGTGTTAGGCGACAATGAGTGGTCACCCGTCGACGGCTTTAACGTTGCTATGATTCAAACACTGAGTCAGCGAATTGAGCTACTAACGGATGAAGTCGAATTGGAATCATGGCTAAACAATCAAGAGGCTGCGGAAGCGCGAAAAGTAGAGAAAAAAATCAAAGAGCTGACTAAGGCGAAAGTCGTGGGTTTGAAAAAAGGCAAAGCTGTTCGTCAGTATCGTGAAGAATTGGCAAAACTTCGCCCAAAGGATTCCGAAATAATAAAGAAAATAAAGGCAAAGGTTGTAAAGCATAATAAGAGACGAGTGGATGTTATTAAGTTTTTAAAGTCCGTCGATTTAATCTTGCTAGAAGAGGCTCACGAATCCTCTGGAAATGGCTACTACAATGTTTGTATGCAGTGTTCAAATGCACATTACCGATTGTCACTTACTGGTACGCCGTTTATGCGACCTGATGCCGAAGGTAATATGCGTCTGATGGCGGTTTCTGGTCAAATAGGCATTAAAGTCACAGAGAAAGACTTGATAGACAAAGGTGTACTCGCTACACCTTATTTTGTTTATTCGAAGACCGAAAGACCCCAGAAACTGTACAAGACAACGCCTTGGAGACGAGGTTATCTATATGGTATTACAGAGAACGATCATAGAAATAAGCTAATTGTTCTTCACAGTCAAAACTTCAAACGCTACGGGTTGTCAGTCATGATACTGGTTCAGCGCAAGGCTCATGGCGAAGCCATTAAAAAGCTACTAGCAGAGGTGGGTGTCAAGGCTAGCTACATTGATGGGGATTCCGATCAGGACTCGCGTAAATTGGCATTGTCTAAATTGGCAAGTGGAAAAATCGATGTCTTGATTGGCACCACCATACTTGATGTCGGCGTGGACGTGCCAAGCGTTGGGGCTATGATCATGGCAGGTGGTGGAAAGGCTGAAATAGCGCATCGCCAGCGCATCGGTCGAGGACTAAGAGCGAAAAAAACGGGTCCAAATGTTTGCTTTATTCTGGATTTTTTTGACGAGCATAACAATACCCTAAAAGAACACGCCATGACGCGTCTTGCGATTGTTAGAAAAACCCCGGGCTTTGCCGAAAATATAGTGAGCAAATTTAACTTGCAGAATTTTTTCAAAAGGACTGCGGCATGATTGACTTTATAACGTCACCCTACTCACTCGCGTTACTAATATTCTTAGTCGACATAGCATCGGTGCTAGCGGCTTATGGCGTCATTCGCCTGTACTATCACATTAAAAAGAGAGTTAAATAACATGCCCATTATGCTTTACCCAAAGTGTTGGAGAAATCGAACTGACTGCCAACCCATTGCTTGCGTGGATGGCATTGACGCCCCTCTAACCGAAGAGCAGGTGATGACTTTGGATTACACGCCTGATTCGTTTGTTTGCTCTGGCTGTGTGAACCCTGAAAATCGCAAGGTTAAGCAAGACTTGTATCGTCTATGTTTCAAAAACTCGGCTGTCGATATGGTATCCGACAATGATTTAATGGACTTAGGCTCGCTAATACATGTCGCATCAGCGGCTCAAACACTAGATGCAGCCAAAAAGCACGCGTCAGGAATTGTCGAAATCCCTGCCGAGCGCTTGAGAGTGGAAGGTGATGACTCGGAGGAGCACTGTTAATGATGACTGCTCAACACCCAAGATTTAATCGAAAAGTTTGGGCTTTTAAGTCCGATTTCGTAGCATCGTTGGCCAAATGGCTAGTGCGACAGTCCCCTTACACCGTACCGAATGATTTAGAAACTTGTCTTGAAAAGTTTAATGAAAAAATCGGTGAATTGGCCAACTTTGATACAGCGGGTTTGGCTGAAATTGATCTAAGTACATTAACGAAAAAGCTTAATCCGATACTCGAAAGCATCCCTGAAATAATGATGCTGAACGTGCCCCAAAGCGGACACAATGGTCATGTGTTTGTGACTCCCGCCTCACCTAACATAAACCCCGATGACGATTTTATTGACATTCTGGCAGTTGCTCAAAATATCACTTGTGACTTTGCCGAGCACGCTGATGCCGAGTGTTATTTAGACTCTTGTAGCGAAATGAAGGCTTAGTTATGAATTTAGAAGATGCAGCGCATCGAGTTACTTGGCGCATTCCAAAGGACACACTCTCGGCAATTAAAAAGATATCTGGCAAGACCGACTTTTCTCAGGAAGAAATTGGCAATATTATGATGAGCTTCGCCGTTAGCAATTTTGACGATTTTAAGCCTGCGCTGGAAAAGTTCTCTCGCGAAAGAGAAAGAGTCAAGCGAGCCACTGAAAGAGCCACGAATACGGTGTCTAAGTTGCCAGCGCATCTAATTGAAAAACTGGCTGGTCGCTCGCCAGAAGAAATAGAAAAATTATTATCAAATATCGATTAGTCAATGTTGACATACTAATCAATGGCGATTAATATCATAACCCTGCAAAGAAGAAGTCTCCCCGACTCTTAGTTGCTTGCTTTAATTATTAGTTGCCAATCCCACGCTGCCATGTGGGATTTTTTTTGCCCGAAGAAAATGTATGCTAATATTACTAAAAGCAAGTAAGTAGAGTAACCCAATGAAAAACATACTAATTATGTGCCTCTCTGTGGCAATATCTGGCTGCTCAACCCAGTCGAACTATTGGGGTCATGACAAATTTTTAGACGACTCCAGACGACACAAGATTGAAATTAACGCCGCCATGTACGATTACGCGGTTGAACAGCTAAAGATCATCAATCAGCGCAAAATCGAAAGCGCAAAGCTAACGCCGTGTGACTTGATCGAAAACACCGACAGTCGTTTGATGTGCGAATCAGGGGCGTTAAATGCCGTCTCCAAGTGAAGCAAAAAAGAAGCAAGTTGTAATTTACTCCGTTAGCTCGATGAGTGTTGTGCAAGTTACCAAGCTCGATGATCCCAAGTTGGCAGTCGAGGCTTATGTTAGAGAATATCTCTCGCCTATTTACGGTGAAAACTTCAAAATTCACGAAAGAACGGACGCAGGCGATGCCAGGTATTACACAAAAATCATAGAAACAAAAAAACTACCGGACTTTGCGGACTTTGACGACGAGCGCTCCTATGAGGACGCAATCTCGGAGCGCTGTTGTCGCAATTTTGCCTTTTTTGAAGTAAAGGTTGTCGCAATTTTGCCTTTTTTGAAGTAAAGGTTGATGCAAATGCTAACTGAGGAAATAAAAAAAATCGCTTCATCAAGCCCAAAAGCAAATAAGCAAGTTTACGCACTGTACAGTCAGTTAAACAAATCAACAATTGGTCAACTTTTACAAGTAGGCCACGCCAAAACATTTGAAGAATTCGCCGACATGTTCGCGGAGAAAACTCACTGTTTAACGTGGGAGATGTGCGAGGCAAGTGATGCCACGCATACCATCACTTTGTTGACTGAATTTGTTGACTGTATGAATCACAAAACGGAAAGAGGTTATGAGCACGCAATATTTTCCGCAACTCAGGGTGATTGTTTCGAAATAAGGTTAATTTATGAAAAATAGCAGCATATATGTCGTGGTTGAGTTGAGAGTTGGGGAGCTGTCTAGACTACACTCAATTTTCAACAACAGCGACTCGATAAGTTTACAAGAGGGACTGTCCGAGCAGTTTCCCGATGGCGATGTTTGTTTCACATCAAGAGCGGAAGGTAAATATAACTGCTTTGAGATAAAGGAGCGATTGGACCCGCTAGATTATGATAGCGAAGATGTGTATTTTGAACGCTTAGTCGCACTTGGCGATGGCGACAACCACTTCTTTTGTGTAGCAAGTATTGAAATTCCAGAGTATACGAAGATGGTGCACACCGACGGCACAATAAAGATGATCAAGCGGTTCGTATGAGTGATTCCAATACAAAACAGTTTGTGGTTCTTGAGTCTTTACTCTGTGGCGATTATAGAGTTCACTATTTTTTTGAATCCCACGAAGATGAGCGACTGTGCGAGGCTCTGGAGTGTCTACTTGTTGATCACGGTCAACGACTGTCGTACGTCTTTGCCAGAGAAGAGCACGAATACACCTGCTTAAAGATAGAAAGCCGACTAGACCCGTTGGACTTTCAAAGTGACGAGATGTACGCCTATAGGTTAAAACAATTGAGCCTTCGGGATAACCCCAATTGCGCGTTTTATATTAATTTGGTTAATTTATGAATAAGTTTAATAACCCCAAGTTTAACTATGTCATTTTCGAATTGAACGATTTTGGCATCATTAAGGCGGTAGAGGGTTTCGCGATTAGCGAAATCCGAATACCGTCTGTTGTGGCCTTTAACTTCTTTAGTTGCGAGGTTCAAATTCAGGCTTGCAAGATTCGAGCAGAGGCGGGTTGGATGGTTGTTGAGATATTCGAGATACCCGATGCTTTGGACTACGACAGTGAGCTTGAGCTGCGGCAAGCAACGGTTGCAGTGTGCTTCAAGAAGAGAACATTTTTCTTTAACAAGTGTGACTCACTTGAAGACATGCCTTTTTAAAAAAGCCCATTATTCGTTTTTACTCACATAAGCCCTAGGCGCGGTAGTGTAAGGATGGTCATATTCCCACTAGGCGCGGTAGTGTAAGGACAGCGTTTAAAAAATACAGGATTTTATTTGATGGTGGCGTAGCGTCTTATTCAATTTTTCTAGGACTTTTAAATATTTTATAAACAATAGCGCTATTCACAAGCGCTATGTATTCAACAATCAACATCATTTAAAACAATATCTCTTTTATTACATTTGAAAATTTATAGTGACGAAATTTTAAAGAATTATTAAGCAACAAAGCGATCAACACACAAGTAACGATAGCAAAGAATAAAGTATATTGATTAAAAGAGTTGTTCATGTTTACAAACGTGTCGACAAGCTCAACGCTCAACACTAGCGCTAGAAGAGCATAGCAAACGATTAAAGCAGTAAAAGCGTATTTCATAACAAAGTACTCGATAGTAAAATAAAGCGCTCAGAATCAAACCTGAGCGCGTGCGTTGCTGCTATGCGTTAACTATTTGTAACCCACCTGTTAAACTGTTACTAGCAGGCTTGCCCTTGTTGGTTGTTTCCAGTTCTTTATCTTGCATATTATCTAACAATTTAAAGAACGCTTTACCGAATTTACTATCAGCTTTTACTGTTAGTTTACTACCCGCCCAACCTAAGCTTTTTACTGTTTGTTTTTTCTCTAGCGTGAATAGCTCAAGCGCTTTCATAACAGCATACGGCTGGGTATTTCCTTTCATTCCTTTAAACTCGCCTAACTCGTTTATAGTTCCCATTCTAGCGCCAATATCACCCGCTGAGAATGTTAACTTTGTGCCGTCGTTCCACTTGCTTTTAGTGAAAACATTAAATAGTGCATCATACATATAATTAGATTGTTCGAAGTGATCGCGACTACATGGTTTACCGTTTACTATTGATTGGGCAACATGTAGAACTTTACCGTATACGTTGCGCTTAACGTCAACCAGTTTTATGTCGTAGCTGCTTACTAGGTTCATTGCTTCATCACTGCAAAGCGCTAGGCACTTGTCGATATATTTTGCGATATTGTGATCGGTCGATAACTTAGACGCTTTTAACTTGTCTGATTTTGCAGTCATATCGGCAATGTTTTGTTTTGCTTTTATAGTTAACTTGCTTTTAGTTGCTGTTTTAGTAGTAGAAGCTTTTGAAACATTTTTAGTAATAGTAGTCATAATTTTTCTCTTTTTAAGTAGTAAGTAATTTAAAGTTTTTGCTCTTCGCTGAGAACAACTGAATTATGATGCACTACTAATTTAATTGCAAATATTATTTTCAAATAAATTGCTATTATTTGACGTGTTATGACACGGATTCAAGCAGGTCAGTAGCTAGGTTTAAGAAATTAATTTCAAATTAATTATTGGTGCGTTTTTGCGTGAATTCCTACTATATAGCGTAATAAAAAACCGACTATTATAGGTGGCAACTATCACGGATTTGTGGGGCATAAATGGCGTTTATTTTCGTACTAAAATAGCGCCCAGTTATACCCATTTTTTTCACATTCACCCCAACTATAATAGTAATAAATGCCACTCCACTCCACTAACACATTGTAAGCTTGCCGTTTATATAACCGTGGAGTTCCGCTGACGCCCTATAGCCGTTTCAGTTAGCCGTTCCTGACCGTTTGTCTCCATGCAAAGCCATGGAAGTCCGTGGGCATTAGACTCAAAAACAAACAAAAGCCCAATTAAGGGCTTAGTAATCGACAAGAAATGCGGGTATTGGCTATCTTCTAGCGTGATACATGATCAACCATTTCGCTTTGTTAATAAACTGGCGACCCATCTCTTTTTGGTCATGTTCTATAGCCTCTTGGGCGTCCGACAAGATGCTCATAGCGGCTGTAGTAAACATCTCTCTTTCATCTAAGCAATGAAAGCGCTGCATGTTAACCAGCATATCTAAATCTTTGCACATCTCCTTTTCTGTCATGCCATAGGCTTGCTTTTGCCATTCGATAGTTTCTTGGTTAAGCAGGCGCTCAACAGTTGTCGGGGCAAGTGTAACTTTTTCCATTTGGTTTCTCGCTTAAGTAAGTGTTTAAAGACAAATCTATTATGACGCTCACCAAAAGCGGCTCAAAGGCTTTACCGTTGGCGTGATTGACTTGATTTGGCTAGTGGGCTGCTATACTAGCTACGCGTACGTCACGTAGCCAGAATTAGGAGGGTGGGTCTTTTAGGTGATTAAGTCATGCTCCATGACGGACGCTGCGTAGTTCCCGCATTCAGATTCAATATAAATACACCGCTTGTGATTTCTATCAAGTATGTCTTGATGGCTCGAATGTACCGCTTGTGATTTCTTGTTTAGCCAATCAAACGAGGCGTCTTTGGCTTTTTCAGCATCGGTGTAAACACCGGCAGTGATTCGGTTTTGTTCGTGGTTCATACAGTTGGCATCGTAAATTTTAGTCATTATAAATACAGACATAACTAACCCCTTGCCATTTTAGCGATAAAGTCAGCAAATTGATTGGCTTTGCTATCTACTGATTGCGGGACAAACTTTTTCTTTTTGCTTACGCCATAAAAGCGCTTCTCAGCAGGTGATAAAGCAGTTGTTGCGCAAGTTGAGCCGTTTAGTAAAGTTATGATCATTTTCGTATCTCTCTATAAGTAAGTAAAAAGTTCATACGTATAATGATTTGTCCCAGAGTTGGGGCAAAGGTAGTGCCGATGGCATTGTTTTATTTTTTTCTGACTAACCGTGGTGCTCCATTTATTGCCAATCTTATTGCCGTGATGGAAATCGTTTGACCGTGGTGCTCCAATCATTAGAAATCTTAAATCGCCTCACTCCCCAACTTTGCATGTACAAGCTTCCCATATATATAATTTTGGCAACAATCGAAAACACCTATGGGTCACTTCTTTTCCATAAGCCTTTCGATCTCAGCTAACACCACGGCAATCCAGTGCTAAAAACTTGTTACCAGCGTTGAGGTAGTTTATTCGAGACGAAAAAAAGCCTAGTCATTTCGGACTAGGCTTCTTAACGCCGCTTTCGCGACTAACTTTAAACAACTTACTCATAGGTTACTAAGCCTATAAGAGAGCCTGATATCAATATGGTCAAAGAAGACGAATTTGATAACAGCAAACAAGGTTACTAAGCTCGTCTGATGCAGTAACTATAACAACGTTATTTCTCTCCAACAAGTGTTTCACACGCAAAACCAAGGCTATTTTGGGTACTTATACTTGAAGAGCTTCAACCCTCG
Source organism: Laminaria ephemera (assembly GCA_036873875.1). Classification (NCBI taxonomy): domain Eukaryota; class Phaeophyceae; order Laminariales; family Laminariaceae; genus Laminaria; species Laminaria ephemera. The sequence continues at coordinate 45,949 of JAYJMJ010265994.1, read as the reverse complement.
AAGCGAATCATGCTAAGTGGTTGTTTTCTATGTTTATGATTTTTTCGAAAAATGCCCATATTGGGCTTATACCAGAGGGTGAATATGGGGTTATTTGCCGTGGAACACCAAATGTTAGTAAATATGGGTAAAAATGCCGGCTTTACTCAGACTTGCTTCTTACGTGTGTACGCTGGTACATGCGCTCGCTCGCAGCCAGAATTAGGAGGGTGGGTCTTTTTAGAAATGCCGATTACCTGGGCTAGATTGGGAAAACACAAACGAAATCATGTGGGGCGCCGCGGCGTTAGTTTGCGTGGGTTAATCTGGGAAGGGTGGAGTGGGTATTGTTGGCGAAGCCTTATAAACTGGGCTGTGCACACACAAACAACGCTGCGACTGGTGTAAGAAAATAAATTGAGCGCTGATATTTTTTGTGTGACCATGCGCAAAATTTTTTATTTTTTCCCTCACTTCTCTTACACCAACATCAATACTAAATACTAATACTAATACCGAATACTAATGCCACTAATAAACACTCACGCCTATTCGCACTAATAAACACACTCCGTATCTCTACACAGTATTGGTAGTCTATTACTACATATACACATAGGGCTATAACCCGTAGGTAACGATAACAGGTACGGCTATTTCACTTTTGCCGTTGGGTGAGTGATTGGTTCTGTTTGTGGGCTTGGTGAAAACTTTTCTTTTTTTCTTTACCAAAAATTATATAGATTAAGCTTTGAACTCGGTAAAACTTAACTCTTTTTCTTTGCGTTTATTTTATCTGATTTGGTTTGAAAGATAGGTTATCCAACAGTGAGTCGATATCCGCATGAGCCTGTTGATATGCGTTTAGTTGCGCTAGCAATCTGGCTTGGTCGCGTCGCTCTACCGAGTAGTCTTTATTGTTTCGACGCAGATGCGGAATTCTTGTTTTTAACGCGAAAAGTAAGGTTTCAACGTCGCTAATTTTTTGACTGTATTCTGCCAGGAGTTTTTCGATCTCTAATTCCATGACTTCATTGATAGACTCACTCATCGACCAATTCCCTTATCAAAAAGCTCTTTAATGGCCAAAGCGCTACACTCATCGGTATCGAACCACACTTTGCCGTCGTTTACTTGGACTCTGGTAGCTTCGGGTAGATTAATAATATTTACGCTTGGCTTTTCTTCAAAGTTCACGGTACAAGTTCTCATGTTAAGCAGATACTTATCGCCGAACATGACGACAGCTATGCACTCCACACCATTGACGGTAAATACGACTCTTTCGGGTAATTTATTTGACATTTTGTTCTATCCTTAAATTTTACAATACCAATCATCGAATGTGAGTTCGGTTTTAACGCCGTCATCGATTTCTTTGATAACCTGTGCCAATAGCTTCTTTGTTTCTTCCCATGACAATGTGCCAAAGTAAGTTGTTGACGTGATGTTCGAAAACAAGGCATTTTTGACTATGTCTACATCCATTTCATTACGAGGATGCTCTCGCTGTGTTAAGCCGTTACTCATGTTTATCTTGCCCAATTTAGTTGCTGTTTGTTATAACGCATTATCTATCTACCCAATTCAAAAGTACAGCTATCTACCGATCATAATTAGCTGCTTAAATCGAGTACTTAAGCAAGTGCGTTAGCGAGTAAAGGGGTGCGCTTAAAAGCTGTTTTAGACGCTCTAGTATAAACTTTTTAGAATGGGGTTAAAACTACTACAGATTTGATACTTTTCACAACATGCGTGTTTTTTTTTACCATCGAAAACTTAGTGTAAGCCGTGGTCTATCTACTTCGGAGACGATTTGAAGGTTGTTTTTTGTGATTGATTAATTATTGTACTGAATAGGCTTAGTGTAAGATGCTTAGTATAAGACGCTTAGTGGGCAGTTTCAACACATGCTTAGGTGATAACGCAACACTGATTTTAGGGCGTCTTGCCCATAGCTAGAGTGTTCTCGTCTAATGTAAAATCTCAAATTGCTCTGGGTGAGCGTGATACTGCTGTTTGTAGATACCGTCGACGTCGTCCTCCAGGTATTTACCGTTTTGGTCTGGAACTATCATTCGTAACATGCTTTCATTGACGCGAATGAAATAAGCTGGCATGTTTTCAGCCAACTCATGATCAACGTGCCCATGCTCGAAGCGCTCGCCGTTTTTAACTCTCTCCGCTATCATGCTCAAAATAATATGAGCCACCTGTTGCGGTAGTCCGATACATATCTGTATCTCTGGGTGACCATAGCTCTCAATGAAGCCATGTGTGTGAATATCGTAATCCTGTGTTTCACCGCCCTGACATGGAAATACGTAATCAGTCAAGAAGCCATTTTCGGCTATTAACTTCGCTCGGTGTTTTTGCATTTCTTTATACTTTTCTTCGGTAATCATGAAGCCTTCTCCGTTATTTCTCGTTCACTATTTGACTGAGTTGCCGCCGTCACGTACGCTGAAAAGTCGGCATACGCTGAAACTATCTCATGTGGATTGTAAATGTCGTAGGTGGTGTTGAGCGTATCGCCGTTATCAACGACCAACTTGAGAACGTTTTCTTTAGCCACAAGCATTAAAACAATCAAGTGTCCATTTATCTCTACGCTGTTTCGAATTTCTAAAGGCAAACCTCGCTCATTGGTAAAACTTCCGCGATTGCTCATCGTGACCCCGTTGTTGTTAGCTATTAATAAGTTATTATCGCTTGAGCCGTGATTGTTTGAAATTGTTTACCAAATAAAAACATGGGTATACCGTCGTTGCTTTATATTAATATATTCATATATATATTACTTAATAGTATTGTAAATATATAAGAAAGACATTGTATACCCATGTTTTTGGCAGCTATAAACAGTCATTTTCGGCAAAACTATAAGTTCTGTGGTCGGCAACAATAATATGGTCCAACACGGAAATCTCAAGAAGCTTTGACGCTTCTTTTATTTGACGTGTCATGGCTAAGTCCGCTTGACTGGGTTGTAAAGTGCCTGATGGGTGATTGTGTCCAAGTATTATAGCTGCCGCGTTTAGCTGCAAAGCACGTTTCATTATCTCTCTAGGATAAACAGCAGCTTTGTTAACTGTGCCAGAGAACAATATCTCCGTCTCCATCACTTCATGTTGGTTAGTTAGAAACGAAACGGCAAAGTGCTCCCTTTCTTGCCCAGACAGCAGTAGCTTGAATATGTTTTTCGAGGCTTCGGACGAGTTCACCGTGCTTTTCGCATTGTAGGACTTCGTCTCTTCTTTGATTAGTCCAATTGCGCGAGAAATGGCTCTTTCAGTTTTTTGGCTTAGCATGATGAATACTCTTACTTGTTGTTAATTCAGTAAGAGTATTATTGCGTGTGCCATTACGCCTACAAAGCCTACGCCTTGGCTATCTTTGGTGAGAATTTTTTCACAGTAAAATCGCGACCAATGGCGGCTAATTTATCTTTTAACGCAACGGCGGTATCTTCTTTCAGACTGCGCCAATATGTTTTGGATAAACCTACGGTAGTGATTGTGCAATCAACGATGCAACCGCTTCGCTTTTGCACTGAGGACAGCACATGCGTCTCTGCGTATTTGGTCGAGCCAGCCACCTCCAGTCGATAGTAGTGATCGTGCTCAATTTTAGGCTTGCGAACGGGCTCATCAAATGGCTTGGACGGTGCAACTTTGTCAACGTTGAACCATTTTTTATCAAGTCCCATAGCGTGAGCGTACTTAAACGCCATATCCAGAGAAAAGCTGTTGCCTAATTCGAACGAGCTAATGGCTTGTGAGGTTTTACCAATTAGTTTACCAACAGCGTCGGCGCTTAGCTCTCTGCGCTTACGCTCTTTTTTAAACCTCTCGCCCAATTCTTTTTCAAACTCGCAAATGCTAACTTCTACGCTCTGTGTGGTTTGCTGCTGTGACGCTTTCATTGCTACTTTCCTTTGACTTGTATGCTGTCGCTATGCGCTGACATGATATCAAAATTATACATGCTTAAACTAGTGCAATGTGCGCTTGGTGAATTTAACTTCACCCACCGCCACACGCTTTAGAGGCGATAATTCTAGTATTTCAGTAAAGTGACGTGGCGTAGTGTCTTCGCTATTTAGCCGAGACATCATGTCGACCATCTCCTTCGCTATCAGCTGCCTAGCCGACGTCTTGACCAACTCTCTCATCATGTCGGTAAAATCATCAGGCATCATCACTTTAACAATGTCCATCTCATGCGATATAACTTCAAAATCCAACATCGAGGCGAAGTCGCCCATGTTTTTAGCGTGAATTGTCGATACGATCACCAATTCTCCTGGACTCGGCTCGGACATCTCCGAACACAAAACGTTAAAACTAAACGGCTTTTGAAAATCGTCAGTCGCCCCCACTACGTTAGCTAAAAAAAAGTGTAAATCTGGAATTGCTGCTTGGCTCATTGGTTTTCCTACTGCTGTTGAACGTGAAAGGGACGCTATAGCGTCCCATTTTAATGCTGTAATCGCTCGACTACTTGGCTGACTCAGGCAACTCTGTCGCTTTGAAGTGCTGCACCAATGTACTATCTTGATTCAGGCTTAGCGTGTTACCTACAAGCTTAGCGATGCCCAGTAGCGGCAACAACTTTTTCATTTGCCCTGTTTGACTGCGAGCGGTAGATATGCCCAAGTGCCCGTCTACATAAAAAGTCTCAAGTGCTTTGGTGGTGGCCTCACCTTTGTCCGCCAGTAACGTCATTGCATCGCGAGTGTAGCGAGATAAACCTACCGAGCCGTTTAGCCATTTAAAGCTATTAACTAGCTTTTCGCGAACTTTGACAGGTGCGTTGTCAAAATCTTCTAACATTTGCTCAACATTGGCTTCGTGCTTTTCAGGCTCGGCCGTGAATAACAATGCACTGTCCGTATCTAGTAGGATTGGCTTGCCGCTCATTATATTACCTATTGCGACACTGGCTTTAACGTTAGCTGTGGCCACTTTGGCTACTTTTGTTTTCTCTTTCGGAGCTGCTTTCGTCTCAGTCGAGGGAGCTGCTTTCGTAGCGCCTGTTTCTTTAGCGCTTTCAGCCTCAGCTTCCTCTTCGATTTCCAACAACTCGATAACTGCGTCATCTGCTTTAGTTCCCTTGACAATTGTTGACTCCCCTTCAATAATTTCATTAAGTTCATCCGCGTCCTCTTCGACAACCGACGCTTTAGGTTCTTCTTTTTCGACAACTGCGGATTCAATCTCTTCAATAATCTCATCCGATTCGATAATTTCATCCGATTGCGCATCTTCGATAATTTCATCAAGACCACTTAAAACGTCGTCTAAATCACTAACTGCGGTATTTGCTGATGCTTTGGTCATTTTCATTATTCCTATTCAAATTAAAAGTTAATATCTAAAAGCTGCTTTGCTTTTGATGTTGTAATTATATAATAGTGAAAGTGCCGTACAAGCCTTTGCCAGTGGGAGCTGTGGGAGGTAGCGGCTCGAATGACCGCTACTTTTAGAATTACTTTATATAGCAGATGTAGCGTTGTTGCAGCGCGACCCCTCTATGATTGCGTCCAAGTCGAGATTGTCTATTACTATCTCTTCATCATCCATATAAATGATTTTAACTTTGACTACGCCACCGCAAATAATGTCGTAGTTGTACCAAACGTTTGACCACTGAGGGATAAAGCCAAATTGCTGACGAATATTAGCACCACGTTCGATAGGCCCCGTTACTGTGATCATCTTCTCCTCATGCCCAGATATCGTGTCAGTCATAATATCACCGACTCTATTTTTCGCCTTTAATATCAACTTGACGTATTTGATTGCTCTATTGGACGTGTTAACTAAATCTAATCGAAAACCCACTCCACCTGCTGTATTAGGGTGTAGCGTGCCTTGTTGAGTGATGATAATGGGTAAGTTTGAGTCTAGCTTGGCTTGTTGAATACGTTTTGAGTTAGTGGCGCAGCCAGTAACGATAAGAACAGTCAGTAACGAAATTAATAGTTTCATAGTAAATCCTCGGTATAAGTTAAAGCACTTATAAGGATTTTTTGTGTAAAAATCAAGAAATTGCAGTAGGCAGTGTGAAAGATGCCACTCCCAGCAACAAGAGTGGCATCAGCACAGCAACAGCGTAACTACGCCAGCAACAGCGCATTACGCGTTAGATATTATGTCGACAGTGCTTACCCGTCGTCAATAGAATTATCAATGGACTTTTGTTTGCTACCCATTGATGAGCCAAAATAGAAGCCCAACACCTCTTTGCGCTCATCGAATAACGTTTTGACATTCATGGTACAAATGCTGTTAACCATCGATAACAAAACAGCGTCGCCTTGCAAGAAATAACTAGCAAGCGCCATGACGATAACTAACAAAGCCACTAGCCATAAATTCCATTTAATTATTCGCTCGGCGATTTTATCCGCTTGGCCATTGTGAACTTTGTAAGCTTGTCGAGCATCTTTGCGATCTTCATAAGGTGCCATATCCAGCGCGTGTTCGTTATTTAAGATGATGGCTTTAAGTTCCGCAGCCAACTTGGGGTCATCGCTGAGCTTTTGCTGTATGACTTTGGGGTCAGACTCGCCAGTAACATCGACAGCAAAGTCCAAAACTTTACCAGCAATCTTAGCCGCGCTAGAGTCGGATTTAGATAATTTATTCGTGACCCAATCCGTTAGACCTAGTGTGTTGGCGATGCCCATTACCGCCATTATTGATAGTGACATAAAAAAAACCTCTTATTGTCCGTTATGTAAACAATAAGAGGTTGTCTCAGGTGTCGAGTTAAGCGCAACTATTCTGAGCGAAAATCACCACTCATCAGCTTGTGCTTAAATGTCTCAACCAAAAATACGATATCTTTAACGTTGATATTAGTTGATGACCGTACATCTAATTTACCATCATTACTCCAGCCAATAATTAGCGCTGATTGATAATTACCCTTAGCCTCTTGAAGTACGTGATCAACATCAAGAGCCGCACCTGACTGCTTCGTATTAAAATCTACCAATTTTACATTGGTTTTTTCGTCTTTTTTATCGCTCATAGTGGTGATGCTCCGCGCACTCTTCTTTTTTATCAAATATTAATTCTCGACCAGACAATTCCAAGTCGATATTCATCCTATTGGCTGTTTGTACGAACACATTGTCTTCGCCATTGATTAACATGTGACCCGCGCATTGTAGATGAGTTTTCTTGTGACAAACAAAACTATCTTGCTCAAGTATCTCTTCCATGCGCTCTTTACCTAGCCAACCTTTCAGCGAGTCTTTACGAAACGGGCACTGAGCACAGGGTTTTTTAACATTGGGCAGTGATGTCATTTTTTTTACCCTCCTTAATCAACAAATGATTTAACGCCATCTCCCCTGCGTGTTGAGTACAAAGAGTGACGCCTTGAACGCTAAAAGTCGCCCACCTTCGGCATCTTTTGCTTGGCTTAGGGCCAATGCCAATACCTGAGTGAAACACCAAACGACAACATCTTGCGCTATTTTTGAGAACACGCTTGTGAGCCTCTGGTAAGTTAAGTTGTTTTACTTTCATTTCTTCACGTTTCCAAATCTGTTGGGTTACTCATGTTTTATTTTCTCTGATGGCTTCGGCTACGTTGTTTAAAGCTTTCGCGATACAATACAAGCCGTATATTGCCCAAGCTACTAGTAAGTTATTAACTGGTTCCATTTTCACCTCTGTCAAGTTCGCTGATTCTAGTCAATACCTCACTTTGCGCGTTGGAGTGAATTCGCTTTCTTAACTCCTCCATAACTTTGGGGTTGTAATCTTCGTGATAACCATCGCCAACAGTGTATAACCCCAACTCACACATTATTAAGTGCAACTCGTCATTATCTATTTTTCGCGCTAAATTAGCCAAATCTAATAACTTTGCGTATGTTATTCTCCAAGGCATGGTTAGAGCGCCACTTTTAGAGTTGCACTGAATCTCTTCCGTGATTAGAGCCTTTAAATTACAAGACCAAGATACTGGAATAGATTTCGTTGAATTGCTCATTGAATTATCTCCTCCTCTTTAAAATCACACTCTGCAAGTGCGGGATTCACAAAGCCTTGTAGTAGCTCGATATGCTCCACATCGGCAACCTGATTGTACGTGGGGATTTTGGGGTCACGTCTACCTAATAACCATCGTTTGATGCGCTGTCGATAGATTTCACTGCCTGAAAAATAGTTGTAAAGAGCAAGTCGCAATGTCCCCGCATCACCCTCGAAGCCACTGGGTTTGTTGCAGTGAAGCGTGAATCTGCGCTTGCCAAGTTCAGACTCGAAAAGATAAATATACAAGTGCTCACACTCAGATGCCGATGGCTTGACGTCGCCAGTGTAAATTTTATTCTTTAGACAAATGGTTTCTACAAGCGACCATTTTTCTAAAGGCTTTTTGGCAAACATTCGCTTGATAAAATTCATGAATCACCCGTGTCGTTGTTGGCTCGCTCAGCTCTCATCTCTATACCCGCCATGTTTATTTTTAAATTTTTTCCACTCATTGCTATTTTGAACCCAGTCAAAAGCGTTAGCTACGGTCAAGGTGGTTTCTTGCTTCAACGTGACAACTTGATTGTTTCTAACCTGTTTTTTAAACACAAAGCCAAAGCCGCAATCGACATGTGCTGGTATTCTGTGATACTCCATGCTGTATGGGTTCAAAGTTTCATCAAGCATGTTAAACAAATGATACTCGTCTCTAGCCATAAATAGACCAAAGTGCTCTGGCTTGTAGCCTCTAACAAAATAAGGTTTAAGCATCAACTTGCTCCACACCGATCACTTCCATCTTTGATAACTCAACGAAAAAATCACCATCTTGGTGAGCTTCACCAAAGTCATGCAGATTGTCAGCGACCGTGTGTGCGTAGCACTCCGCTTTTTCATCTTGATAAAACTCAGCACCTTCGGGGTCGTTAAGTAAGAGCCACTGACGTGCCTGCTCGTTAGTCAATGCGCTGATGTGAATTGGTTGTTGTTGCATTAGTTAATTCTCTCAATCTGTAGGCAATCTTCATGATTGCAATTGGTGTAGCACTCTTTATTTTTTTCTCAACGTATTTGCCGCATTCTCTAACATCTCGAACAAGTTCTTAGAGAGTGGTTTAGCTTGATGCCTTTCATAAATTTGTCTTTAGTTGCGTTTTAGTAGTTACATTTTCGCTTGCGCCATTTCTAGCGACAAGCGAATACCTTTGGGTGTTTACTTAGTTTGACCCATTCGAGTCTCAACATAGTCAGGTTTTTGACCTACTGGGTAGTAGATGACGTTGTTATCGTCTTGACTTGCCGCCTTTGCAAACTCAAAATCAACATCTAGGCGCCTGCGTCTCTATTTTTGTGTTATTAAACTTTGCGCCCGACGGAGGAGTTCCAAATTGGCACTTTTTGCTATATCAAGAACGTCAGAAACCCTCGCCTCAACTGTTTTAATGGAAGTGTTGCAACTTACGCACTTCCAACTTCTATACGTAAAGTCGTTAAACAGAGGCTTAAGCTTTTTGGGAATATCACCACTTCCAGCCCCGTCATGACATTTTCTTGAATTGGTGGCCTTTAGAGCGCCACCGCAGGCTTCGCATCTCATTCACTCACCTCGCCTTTCGCAAATGTTTTTCGATACGCTAAATATTTAGCGATAAATTCATCATCGAAGCCAGATACCCAACCGCAATCACACTGAAATTGATCGCCATTAAACTTGGTTCTTGGCATACCACGACTACACTTGTCATCGCCGCAATAGGGTGCGTAATGCGGTCTACTCATCAAGTTTTTTCTTACTATGCTCATACTGACTCCACAGGTAACGTGCTCTTTAATCGCTCTTCTTAACGTGCTCTTTAATCAACATCTTGCCGTACGCTCCCTGCTTGGGTGATACAAACAAGTTGCGCTCATCTATTAACCTACCCTGCACTTCGTAAAAAATAGACTCCCATCGGGACCACTCATCATGATTGTGCTGCGCCTCACTTTGAGACACCACAAGACCGTAGGTTAAAGCGGCTATTAACAGGGCAAACAAGATATTTAAAATCACACTAATTGCTAATAACCATTCCATTATTCAGTTGCCGTATTGAATGAGTTCTCAAGCTTCTCGTCATATTCCCAATTTTCATCGTAGCCGTGACTGCGAGGGTCGACGTCACCATACAACAGTTCAAAAGCAAACGAGTGCCACTTGTTGTTATCTTCTTTGGTTCTGCCGTGATAGTTGGGTGCTATATCTGCCGTGACCAGAAAGCCACCTTCGTAGATCATTTCGCCCGTGTTGCTGCCAAAATCTTCATCTGCGTACTTGATATGAATCTTGATATCTGGGAATTTTTTCGCCATCGCGTCAAATATTGGCTCTGGCATAGCCCAAGCCGTATCGAAAGAAAATTCAAAACACACTTCGCCATCGGATAGGTATCGATCAATGTGCTTTTTGGCTCTGCGCTTACCATAAGCTGAGCTTTTACTCTTTCCGCCCGACGGTAGCTCTTGAAGTTCTAAAAAGTGCTGCGAGTAAGCGTTCCATTTAGTACCCCACTTATCACAGCTCCAGTTATACCAAGTGTCATGACCATAAAGACTTTTATTCTTTACAATCATGTGCCCCATTTTTGTAAGTCTCTTTATGGACTTAAAGCCTTTGTTTTTAGATATCTTTTCTCGCATGTCGGCAATGCTTGTGTAGTGATGAACTAAGTAGCCATGTAGCTTGCCTGTGACTAGCGCCAACGCTATATCTGTTTCCGAACCCGATACTATATTTAAACTTTTTGGCATCTTTACAATGCGATTGAAGTCAAAAAGCCCCGAATTGCCCACCATTTGCTTTGCTACATGACGGAGTCGCTGGTTATCGCCACATGAAATAGTGACTAAGTTTGTTACATGATTTGGCATAATATCTCTCTTCTTTTAAGCTGCGTTTTCAGTAGTAATAGTTTCAGCTTCACCTTGCTCTAAAACAAACAAGCCCCGTTCGTGCCCAACAATGAATGCTTCGGCTAGTTTCTCGGTGTCATACAAAGCTCTGTGAGCGTTTTCCGTGTCGAACTCAACATCGAGACACTGACACAATTTTGACAGCTTAGGGACTCTCCCAAGCGCTGTAGCGAATCGACCATTTTGCATAGTGCAATACGTGCCAACTTGTGGCACATCAAAACCAAGTCTGACCAACTCTATCGCAATAAACGGCGCATCAAACTGAACATTGTGAGCGATCACCACATCCACCTTTTTTAAGATTTTGTCTATCTTAGGAGCTAACTCATCCCAAGTGGGGGCATCAGCGACCATTGCGGGTGTGATACCTGTCAAGTCTTGTATCATCGCGGGGATAGAACGCTGTGGGTTTATTAGCGTTTCAAATCTACCTTTGTCAACAAATTCACCTGTTGGGGTTAGTTGCTTTAAAACGATCGCAAACTCAGTCATGCGATCGCCGTCTTCGGCTTTTAACCCCGTTGTTTCAATGTCTAAAATCCCTAAAATCATGATTGCTCCTTCGAGTTAGTTAAGTCGTAAAATTCGCCATACGTTATTCGCTCTAGACAGTCTGGTATTTCAACTGGGCTATGCGCTGCGTGATCGCTATCGTTGGGTATGGCAACAACGATGACGTCTTGAGCATTGCCGCCGTAGGTGCTGAGCATTGCCGTGCCATAACCTCTACCGCTGGCACCGCCAAACCCTGTTCTCATAATGTCGAGTTTGCCAATGATCCAATCGGTGTACTTGGGGAAGACAGCGAGCCGCTTATTAAAATCAGCTATCACCGCGTTAAACATTTTGCCGTCTTTTCGATTGCCCATGCCCCGAACGGCGTAAACGTCCAGACCTTCGTACTTCATCAAGCCACTTTCAATTTTGATATGAGGTTCGCTAAGCAACTTGTGATCTTCTGGGTATACAAGTTCACAGATGTAATCAGGCTTGCCAAAACCCCCTCTTTCGCGCCAAGCAATACAACCTGTTTCGGCCATAAGCTCTTCTAAGATTTCGTCACGCTTTTTTGTCACGTTTAAACCAAACTCAGCCCATAATTCGGTCTTTTTTTCAGGCGTTGATTTGTAATAGTCGTAATATTTTTCTTGGCTCATTTTTTTTCTCACTATGTTAAATTGTTCAAAAAACTTCATCGTGTTTTGACTAAAACAGGTCGCTCAAGGCAAACGTATAGTCGATAAATAACTCTGTCTTTGCGTACTCGCTTTTATTGTTAAATGGGAAACCGCTCAGCCATTGTGAGTGGTGAGATAGCCCAAACCTGACGGCTTTACTGTAGTGATAACTCACTTCGAGCCTTGCAGAATACGGGTCATTCCACATGCAAAACTCGGCTTCGGAGCTTTTTTCACAAACTTGGGTTTCTCTAAACTTATACCCGACACCCACACTGACGTGTGTTTTTTTAAGGAAAGTATCGACGTTGAACTCAGCGGCTTGCGCTGGCAAAGTTGACAAGGCAAGAGCAAACACTAACTTGAGGCTCATGTCTTCTCCGTCATGTTAACTTGCTGTAAAAAATTTCCATCTTCGTCGTAAACACTAAGCACTGGCCAACTAGTCAAAAGGCTATTGCCCAAATCGAAAGACTCCCAAACCAACTCAGCAGCCTCTCTTGGTGTATTACCGTGTTGCTGTATAACTTCCCAGCGAACTTCAAAGGTTTTGCTCATAATGCTTTCGCCTCTTCTATAATGGCTTCACAAATCAACATGAACTCATTGTCGTTGGTGATTAAACCTGAATAACATGCCCATATCGTTTCTGCCTTGATGATAATTTTTGCTTTGTGCATAGACTTCATTTTGATGTGCTGCACAAGCTCGGTAAGTTGCACGTTGGCTTTTCTATCTAGCTCTTGCTGTAAAGTTGGTAAACCTGTCATCGCTTTACTCATTTTTGTGACGTTTTAAGTAGTTTAAAACGTCCCATTTTTAACTGTGTTAACTAGCCGAGGCGACTTGCATGTTTTCGCAGTACTGCGAACTATTTCGAAACAAGCTTCGGCACAGCACTATGCGACCGCTTAGCGCAGTCAATGTGGCTGGCATTATTATTGAGTTTGTTTGCTTGGCTAGTCCTAAAAAGATAAGGTTCAAATGATGAATATATGCAAAGCTTGGCGCTGCACTTTTGATGTCGTCCACAATAGGTATGCCAGGTTGAACAATGACGATCTCCTTAAAGTATTTATTGGCGGCTTGAATACAATCGTCAAAGTACTTATTTAAGCGCTGCTCCAACAAGGGGTCTTCGCTTGCTAGAGTTGTTGCTCTGGACATGGTGACTTCACCAATGGTGTAAGCAATTAAATCAAGCGGCGTTCTATCGGTGACACATTCACCCTCACCGCTTTCGTATACGGCAATGCAATCTTGCAACGCTAGCTCTTGTACTGACAATCTTTCCGACAGCGTTAGCGCGTCTCTCGCAGTGAATCCCATGCTTTTAAGAGACGCGCTAACGTCTGTCTTTAAAAACGTCGCGTCGTACATCTCAGCGTATTGTTTGGCTAATGTTGTTTTACCAGTTCGATGGGCGCCCGCTAGCCCGCACAGTGTTGTAATTTTCTGTCACTCATTAATTTATGTAGATTGATGCCAATTAAGAAAAAAAGGGCTTCTGTGAAACAAAAAGCCAAATAAACCCAAAACAGTGTTGTCATGCCAACATACTCGCCAAGTTAGGGTTGTTACGCGCAGAATAAACAATAAGCACCTGTTCGCGAGCGCGTTGCTCAGACGGCATGGAAAATCTAAAGCCGTACTGCGACAACATCTGACGAAATATTTCTTTCTGCTTAGGAATGCCAAAATAATTAATAGCGAAATGCCGGTCTTTTTTGACATTTCCGCTCTTATCAAAGTGCTCGTTTTCCTTGGCTGTTATGCACGCAAACAAGCCCTTGGTAGCTATTTGATACTCTTCGTCATTAAGTGGGCGCATTGGGGCGTTTAGCTTGGCATAGCCGTGATTGTCTCGAACCCATTTGAATATGTTTTTAATTCGCTCTCTATCTGTTTGATTTCTAACATTGGCCAGATTGCGAATTGTTTGGCGAAAGTTATTAACGTACGACTCCCACATCACCATAAAGTTAATGCGAGATTTATGAATGGTCTTTAACCCACGCTTTGTAAATTTACCCACTTTGTTCATCATTTTTTTAAGAGTTTTGCGAATGTAAGGTTCACGATCCCCCAATCTATGCCCACATGCCAAGCGTGACCAGTAAGACAACTCAACGGTGATTATAGCGTTACACATTTCCACATCTACATCTGTCATTTTCTTTTACTCTAATAGGTGTATGTCAGCACTGACATACACCAAAATTAAACATTAAAATTACGCGGTTTTTAAGGCGTAGCGTTTGTAATCTTGAGTTAACTCGGCTAATACGTGATCAAACAAGCCGCCTTTTGACAGTTGCTCTTCCGTAACTAACTCTAAAATGTCCGTCAGGCGCTCATTATCTTCCTGACAGTTCCACATTTTAATGTAAGTACCTTCTTTATAGCCGTTAGCTTGTCTAAAATGATTTAGCGCATTTTTACCGATGTACCACTTGTACAGTTGATTTGAATCAATGTTCAAACAATTCATCATGGTTGCGAATGTGCCAGCGATAACTTCGGTTGCTTCATGAACTTCAATTGACGACTCCTCCGAGTGAGTCGCTAAGTTCATTTGAACATCGCTTGCTGCAACACCCATGATAAAGGCAGTAACAACACGAATGCGAGCCGCGTGTTGACCCGCTTCTGGTATATTTGAAATCTGATCCACTTTTCGAGTAAACACGCCAAGCAAGTTGTCAAACAACTCACACTCGGGAGTTAGTTCTGAAATTGTAACGGCTGGAAATTCACGAATGATGTCAGACATGAGAAAATGCCAAATATCTACGAACTCCATTTGCGCTTGTGCGAAATCAGGCGTTTCTTTTTTCCACCATTTAAACCCCAAGTGACCAATTAGCTCACTTGCTTCCATAATCATCGCCGTTGAGTCGTTGCGATTTGGGTCGTCGCGCCATACAGGGTCGACTACGGTGTTTAAAGTGTCTTGAAGTTTTAACATTTCGTGCAGTTGAGATTTTAACATTTTGTTGCCTTTTTAAAGTTTACTATTGTGTTTAAGTGTTGCTATTTTCGCGCTTGCCGCTTTTTGCGACAAACGCACTCCATTATGTTTTTCGGTATCGAACAACCGTGAATCGTTCGTGTTGCTCTCTGCTAAATACCGAAAACTTCTGTGGGTGAAAGCCTGCAAGATAAACGTTATCCAGTGAGTCTTTTACCATCACGTTGACCTCCGACATTACAACTTCATCTATTAAGTCGAGCTTAAGAAACTGCTCATAGATATCAGCCCCACCTATTACAAAAATGTTCGCGTTTTTTGGGCTAAACATTTGCACAAATTGTTCAATGCTAGATACTGGAATCGCACCATCAAACTCACGCGTATCATCTCGCGTTAAAACAACATTAGTGCGGTCAATCAAAGGTCGATAGCGACTCGGTATAGAGTCCCAAGTTTTACTACCCATCACGACAACATTTTGGAGCATTGAATCCCAAGAGGTTGTTTCTCTTTTAAAATGCGCCATTTCAGCAGCTATACTCCAAGGGAGCTTGTCGCCCACCCCGATAATGCCATTTGTGCTACGAGCAACTATCAACTTGATCACAAACATCTCCCGTTTTTAATCCAATATTAGGCCCCTCATTGCTTTGCAATATTTTTCTAACCATAAGCCCAGTTTGCTCAAGGCGCGCGACGACTATTTTGTTGCCTTGGTCAATCATGTCTTGAGCGTTGGGGTTTTTAGGGTCGAATCTCACCGCTGGGCACAAACCTTCGTGAATAACTTCAAGAATGGACTCAATTTGAGAGACTGGCACTGATAGGTGAACTTCTTGAATGTCGGAGAAGTCTTGTTGTTTTATTTGCTTAGTGATGACAGAATCAACGTTTTTATTCA
Organism: Laminaria ephemera; assembly: GCA_036873875.1. Lineage (NCBI taxonomy): Eukaryota > Phaeophyceae > Laminariales > Laminariaceae > Laminaria > Laminaria ephemera. Next base: position 29,965 of record JAYJMJ010265994.1, on the reverse strand, counting down.
AATTCTCAGCGGACTCATGCGATCGCTCCGACTCAGTATTTGCGGCTTCTGACTTTCTTAGCGCCTGAATTTTTCGAGCTTTTTTCTCAAGCTTGTCTTTTTCCACCAACTCAAGATACTTATCCAAGCTTACGCCTAGATTTTTCACAACATGCTTGGCTCTTTCAACCTGCAGGGGGCTAGGGAAGCTAGTTTCAATGGTGTTAATGACAGAGCCAGTCCAATTAACTTTCGTATAACAACCGTCTTTTTCAATAATGGACGCTAGTTCTTCCTGATGATAGGGCGCACTCTCTCGCATATCAGTTAAAAACTGGCAGCTTTCCCAGTTTCGCTCGCCTGACTTTTTAAAGTGTTTTTTAGACGTGATCATACCGCCACCTGTGCTTTTATTGCAGCGTGAGACTTGTAATTTTCCAATTTAAAATCTTCAAATGTGTACTTGTCAATTTCCATACCGCAATCGTTAACTGTCATTGTCGGTAGAGGGTGAGGTGTTCGACTAAGTTGCTTCTTTGCTTGGTTGACATGATTGTTGTACAGATGCAAATCACCAAAGGTGTGAATGAACTCTTTTGGCACTAAGTTACATGTGTGTGCCAACATGATGGTCAACAAAGAGTAGCTTGCGATATTGAACGGAACACCCAATAAAATATCTGCCGAACGTTGGTACAATTGCAGCGACAAATAGCGACTTGGCACCTCTTCGCCATCAAGCATTTTAAGCATGTCGGCATCGTTGTCGATTTTAGACATTGGCACTTCCAAGCCAATCCGTAAAGCCTCTTTCTTGCGCTGCTCGAACGTCATAGGCTCTGTTTGACATTGAAACAATGTGTGACAAGGCGGTAGCGCTTGTTTACCACATGCTGCGTTTTCTTTTGGCGAAATGGAAACATCGGGTAAAAGACCTGGGTGCCACATCGATACAACCATGCGACGCGAAGTTGGATTATGTCGTAATTCAGTAACGATGCTTTGCAGTTGATCAACCGATGACATTTTAATTCCCATGCCGTGTTGCTCCACATGCGGGAATCGACGAAGAACTTCACCATAAACGGGTCCTAACTTACCTTCGTCAGTACACCATTCGTTCCAAATAGTCACGCCGTTATCTTGTAGCGTTTTTGCATTCGTGTCACCGCTAACTATCCATAACAGTTCGTGAATAATTGACTTGAGATGAACCTTTTTTGTCGTCAAAAGTGGAAAGCTTTCGCGCAAGTCAAATCGCGCTTGTCGCCCAAAAACCGCTCTAGTTCCCGTACCAGTTCGGTCATCGTCACTGACGCCATTGTCCATGACATCTTGAAGTAATTCTAAATATTGCTGCATTTTTTTACCCTTATTTTCGTCTGAGATATTCGCGATAACAGTCGTTAGCCGCTTTTTGCGTTAACTCGCCTTTTACAACCAAATCAATCAGCTTTTTTTTAAATTGCGTCTTGTTTAGCGTGTGGCGATTTACGTACTTTCCACGATTTTTTAACTTGCTTGTCACTACTATCCCGTTGCTGTTGCTGTGTTTGCTTAAGTATATTCTTATACTTAGCTATGTATGTCAATGCTGACATACATAAACCACTTGGTTTTTACAGTTACTTAGTTAGCGAAGAGGCTCTTCTGGTGTCGTGATCGGTAAAGTAAGGAAAGCCGCGTTTACCCATTTCAGAAATTACACTTGTACCCGTTCGCCCTGTTAATTCAGCCAACTCATCAACCGTCATGTTTTTGTGATTATCGCGCAGCAGTATTCTACTGGCGTCATCCCATGATTTTTTGGCGTGAGCTTTGCAATTTCGCAAGTTAGATATTGTCATTTTTTAAATTGCTCCATAATGGTGGAAAACAAGACAGGCTTGTAGTTGTTATGTTCCAAGCATACATTGAAATAACGAGGGTCAGGCTCTACCCCAGTGTGTTCGTGAACACCTCTAAAGTAGGTGTATTGGTCACGCATAACTTTACTTTCATGATCATGCCCGTGAATGCACCCCAATCTATCACGCATTTGACTGGGGTGAATAGGTGCATGGCTAAACCATACATTTCTGCGACTGTGTAGCGCGAAAATCTTATCGTAGACATCAAGCAAGTGCTCCATTTTAATAGAGCGCTCTATATCGTGATTCCCAAGCATTAAAACTTTTGACTTGCACTTTATCGTTTTAAGCTTTTCAAGCCCTTCTAGCGTAAATGACGCATCCCCAACAATGATTAACGTGTCTCTTTTGGTAACGCTTGACGCTACGCTGTCAAAAATGGCCGCGTCGTGCTCTTCTACGGTTGAAAACTGCGTACGATATTTACAAATCGATCGGTGACCCAAATGTAAATCTGAGGTTACTATTGTGTTTGAGATAAATTACTCCTTTGCTTTTGTTAGGGTCTACTTTGTGTATCTGGTTTAAATGTTTTTTTGAAATTATCAGTAATTATCTTGCACTGGTCGAACGGAAGCACACAAGCCATGCAATCATTATCAATCATAGCCATTACGCCCTTGCTAAATGAGTCGGTATCTAAATTTTCATCAACTGTTAGGGTGGCTTTAGTTCCCACAGAGCAAGTTAAGTTGTCATTATCTACAACTTCAATTCTTAAGCCTTTTGGCAATACAATTATCATCGTCATTTCTCCGCTAGTTGTATAGATTGATTTCTGGTTGGTGGGGCAAAGTTATCAAATGTCTCCACTCACTAAGCATCTTTCTCGCTCCGCATACGTCTGTTGTCTTTTTTCATGCCAGCGTTGACTCGGTTCTGCCAAGCGCAAAGCTACAATGCTCCATACCCATTGTGTCATAGTGCTCAATGAGATATTTTTCATCATTAAACATCCAAGGTTTGCCGTGATTAGTGTGAAGCTCTGGGTCGTATATTCTACGACCCGAACTTGCATAAAATTGAGACTGCGCCATTACGCGCTCTCCAATAACATCATGCTAACCTTTTCGTTAAGCTCAACATTGATCAAAGCATTTTTCTTCACAGGTTCGGGGAAAAAGCGAGTAAAGGCGGGTAAGCACTCCTGTAACTGCTTGAACGTTTTAATAGGCATTAGCGCAAGATAAGAGTCTTCCATAAACTTCTGAATTTCTTGACTTAAATCAATGCGCTTTTGAGCTATCTCAATAAACGGCGCAGATTGCTCGACATTTGCGTAGCTATGGTCGGCCAAAAGATACGATTTCGTAAATTTGAAACTATTACTTGACCACTTAGTGTTAGAAAATGGTCTAATGTAATCTTTGTCCTTGTCGCCATATTTGTAAAAAGTAGGGAAGTTGCTGTAGAACTCCCAAGTCTGCTCTGTCGCTTCTTCGCCATCGCCCTTTTTCGTCATGTAGTTAAAATTGGCGAGAGACGACAGTTGCAACAGTGAGTGAAACTGCTGCGGGACAGTTTTAGCAAAAGCGATGCTTTCCACATTTTTTGGCAAATTAATAACGAAGTGCTCAACCGCCTCTTTTGATTGCTTTATTATCGCATCTACGCGCTCTTGATAAACCTTTATGGTTGCTGACTCTACCGCGAGTATTTTCATCTGCTTCGTAATATTCATTTTCTATATCCTTTGATGTGTTGTTTATAATTTAATTATCGAATGTGCCACTATGCAGCGCTAGTCTTAGCCTGTAGATACTGACGGGAGTATTTGACCACTCTCTCGCACTGATGAACGTCAAACATGCCAATGTGCGTGTCCTTTCCACCTATTCCGAGCTTCTTGCCTAGCCATGAGTAGGCGTCACTTCGGCTCATATATTGATTTTTCCATATAGCATCAAACATTCTGTGAGCGGCGCTTTTAGCCACTCTAAGCTCTGCATTGGCTAATCGACCCAATGGTCTATCTGACGTTCCGTGACAGCCGACATAGGCATTACATGGCTCACATTGATAGAACTTAAGCTTCCACAGGTCTTTGCGATGTGGGTAAAGGGTTTTGCCCGTTATTTGCTTTGAAAATGTCTGACAATAAGGACAAATGGGGGTTACTCCGATCATGCTCGCTCACCTCTTTCTATTCGAGTTTCCTTGTCCATTCTTTCAAGTTGATTTTTGGCAATCACGGCACAAGTCCACCAAACAATCGCAGAAAATATATACCCCGACAAAGCTAGCGCGATGGCAAAAAGTGAATCATAGGCAATGCTATAAAGGTTTTTCAACTTCGACGAAGGCTGTCTGTTTGCCCTAATTTTTTGAGCAACTTCGTCGTTTTGATAGGCGACGCTCATCACTACATACAAAGCGACAAATACAACAAACAAAGCCCAAAAAACCCAATTCAAGTAAGGGGTTTTTTCAAACAAGCCGAAGTAAAGTAATACCGCCATGCCGCCATCTATCGCTAATACTTTTATCGTGTTCACTTTTTAAACCCCTTTATGTATTGAATAAATCGTTGCGCTAAATTCTTTTTAGGTAACGATTTATACTGTTGAATGGCATGAACGATTGCGTAGCAGCACCACAAATAACGTGTCGTGTATTCTTTTGTTTGATACTCATACCAATCATCAAAGCTAAGGTCTTGACAAAGTTCTGACTTTTCATTATCCCAATCATCAAACGCAATACAGAAGCGATATTCATCCAAATCACGACTGGCGAAATAGGTGCGCACTTCTTTTTCAATTTTCGCCTTGAACAGCTCCTCCGTCGGGCATTCTTCCTTTACGCTCTCGCTGGCATTGTTGTAATGATCATCAATGTCTTCGCAAAAGTTTGTTAAGTAAGTTTCCACAATTTCGAGTACTTTGTCGGGTTCGTGCCGCATACAGCCGCCGTTTCTGTCCGTCGCTTGCACTTTTTCCATCCAGTAATAAGGGTTAATGCCGTCCCCGATGTGATCATTGAAAAAGTCAAACATGTCAAAGCTTCGACTAAAAACGAAAGTGCCCATGTCGCCTGAGTAAACCAAATACCCGGGGTAGGTGACGATGTTGTAGCTTTGGCAAATCGTGCCAGGCTCCTTCACTGTAATATGGCGATAAACGCCATTATCTTGAACAACCGTTAGCTCATGCTTGGCTACATCTTTTAAAAAATTGTCTTTGTTTACTTCATATTTTTTCATTAATCTCTCCTTCTATGTGATTCCAGTGACTTAATTCTTTTATTTTGATCGCTCACTTGTTTAGCTAAAACCCTTACTATGTTTTCCAGTTTGTCAACTTTGACAAACATTTCCAAAATCATTTCATCTTTATCTTGGTCGCCTATATGATTCGAGCAGAGTTCTCCACAGGCAGCACAAACGGTATAACCCGTTACTATGACTTCTTCGCGTGTTGGCGCTGCAAGGCCGTTACCACATTTACAGTACGCCACTTCCCAGCCCATTAGATACTCTTCTTTACAGGTCGATAATAAGCGAAGTGCTGACGCTTTTTAGTTGGCTGCTCTAGCACGAAGTGTGCCTTGTAACCCTTCACCCAAAAACAATAAGGGTCGGTTCTCAACTCGGCTTGCGTGACTGACTTGATTGAGTACATCTTGCCGTCCCAAGCTGTATTGTATTTCTCCCAACTCCATTCTTTGGCGCTGTAAGCGTGCGTTTCGTATTTGGCGTGAACTTTGCGTTTTCTATCCAGTATCGCGACCAGTTCAGAGATGTGGTTGTAAACCAGAATAATGCCGCGACTGTCCAACACATAACGCGATGTTTCGCCAAATCTAAACAGGCGATAAAGCCATGTACTGAGATTTTTGCGAATCAATAAAGTGACCGAGCCTGTTCCACATCCTTTTACTATGTGGAAAGCGCGTTTTCTATCGAAGTATTTCGAGTGATTAAAATCATCTTTATTCATTTAACTCTCCTTGCGTGGTATTTGATGACCTTGCGTAGCGTGCTTTTTAGCTCATTGAACTGAAAGCCATTAAGCGTGCCCCTTTCGCAAAGTAATCTGTTTAATTCCCAACCTGAGTCATTCAACGCATCGTCAAACTTCGGGTTGGATAGTTTTTCAATTTTCGCTTCAAGTTCGGCAATTTCTTCTTTCAGTGCCAGTACTTGCTCGCAATTACAATCGGTTTTATCGGTCATAACACCCTCGCGTTTGACTTGACTCTTAGAGCCTCTTGTCGTTCTAATTCGGCTTGCCTGTTATCAACTAAAGTCGCAATGCTTTTTTGCGTGGCTAGCGCTGTATTGAGCGATTTGCGCGCCTGCTCGGGATCTCCAAGATAATACTCAGGCGACAAATTCAATTTTTTGCTTTTTTCAATGTCTGAAAGCTTAACAGTGCCAACAACGGCCATTAGCTTTTACCTCTTCGCGCCCTAACCCACTCATAACTGGTTGTGACTTTTTTTCTACACTTGCACCAGTTTCTGTCGATTATCGACTGGCTCCAACCCTCGCGATTCAAGTCTTCATCAAATAACATCATCCAAGCACCGACTAGCTCTTTTGGGATTGGTTTTTCTTTGTAAGTTTTGGAGCAAAAATAATTACCCGCCTTTAGCTCTATTACGTATCGAGATTGATAAACGCCTTTTCGACCGTCGCCGCTTATCTCTTCAACTAACGAAGCGTGCGCATCCAGTATCTCGATGGCCAATTCGCTAAAATCACCGTTTTTGTTAATCATTTTTCCTCCGAAGCTAAAGTCACCAATTCGTAACACTCACGAACTTTTTCTTTATCGATTTTGCCAAAAACATTCATGGCTTTGATTGAGTTTTCCAAGATTTTCACGCGCTCTTTTAGGTCGTAAACGTGGTCTTGGACGTCAGAATGTACTTGGTAAAATTCTTTACCAATTTTAATTGGTCGAGTGCTTTCAACTTCGTCACTAACACGCTCGACCACGAAGAATTCGTGATTGGCATTTTTTTCTTCGAGCTTGCAGAAAGCTAGCCAGTTTCTTGCATCATGCAAGTCAACCATCGGACGTGACATTACCTTCCAAAGCTGTTGCTTGTCGGTATGCGAGTGAGTTCTGATGGTGAAAAACTGCTTAGTCATTAATCAATTACCTCAAAAGTGTCGGGTGAGCAGCAAATGTTGATAGAGCGGTTAATGTCCCAATCAACAACGACTTGAAACTCTTCATTAGGGAACTCACTAATGGCGACGATTTTACCTGTTGTGCCTGGAGGCACGGGATTGGGATCATCTGGCATACAGATTAATCGAATGCTTCTACCTTCAAGCTCATCAAGTTCTTTCATTGACAAGCTCGCCAAATAACTACCGTTAACGCTCATTGCTCTTCTCCAATTGTTTAATAATCTCTATCTGCTCGTAGGGTTCGCCATTAATAGTTACGACCGCGATACCATCTTTTGAGCCACCTGCTTCTGTATCTGGATAACGAGAGTTGAACAAGCTTGAGTTACCTTCCCAAGCGTTAGATTCTCGCCTTTTCCAAAACAACTTTCCGTCTTTGAGGTACAAGTATTGTGAGAAATTCACGCTAAGCTCCACAGAGAAACACGTTACGCGGTTCTTTATTAAATCTTCGCTTGAGATTGGTAATCGAGCGCTTGCTTGGCTTGCGAGAGGTTCGCAAACGAACACGACTTGCGGTTGAGTAGAGGCGATCGCTAATAACAGTCGACCATTCATAGCGATTGTTGCTTGTGTTTTTGTAGTAAATTTGAGTAATCACGATTCTAACTCCGCATAGCCGTAACTTCTTAGTTCGGCGTTGATAGAGGTTCCTTTCCAATCTGCGTAAGTAGATCCAAACATTCCGCCTATGTACGCTGAGTTTTTGCGAATGACTTCATCACGAGTAGGTTTGCGAGATTTGGGCAATGGGGTTGGCAAACTGCTTGAATAGCCAATTGCTCTTGCTGTTTGTCGAAAGAAGTTAACCACTTCTTGTTTTGAAATATCTTTCGAGGCTAATCGTCTAACCGAGTCTTTGAGTCTTGACCCAGAATTCCACTGCTGACGTAACCATTCTTGCTTTGTTCTCATAGTCTTCTACCTATGTCATTGCTGAATTTCTAAAACTATTATCGTACGCCCCACTCACTGAGCGAAGCGTTCACCTGTGGCTGCTAAGCTGCTTTATCACCTAGCATTAAAAGTGTTGATTCGCTCGTAATCATTAGGTTAGAGCCAAAGGACTCACTTGCAATTTCTATTGACACGTCCATCTCTTGTGACGCCTGTTTCGCAGTTTTTAGCCAACCTTTTAGGCGCCCAAATTCAATATTTAGCTTTGCCATAAACGATTGATTAAATTTGATGTGTAAATTGCCATTTTTGAACGCCTTGACGTCAAACAACGGCTTAAGATCGCCACTTGTGATGTCTTTGTACGTAAAGCTATTGCTTTTGCCTGATGACCAACTGAAATCACTAGCTCTAGCTAGACCTGTCGTGTCGAATCCAATGTTTGACGCTACGGTGCACAAATCATTGATTAAATTAGTTGCGCGGTCGCTAAGCCCTTTAACTTCGTTGTTATTCCAGCTATCCAACTCCAACCCGCCGACTCTGGCCAAGACTATGCGATAATCGAGACTGTAATTGTCCAAATCATCGGGTTGGCGAGTATAGCGCCACTCCTGCTCGCCAAAAGTTTTCTCATTTGATTTGTATAAGGAGACGTTAGCTTTTTCAACCAAGCGTTCTACCGTCGTTATAAGCTGAGAATCAAAATATTGATTGGCATTCTTCACAACCCAGCAAAGCACCGCGTGTGCGTTAGTTATTGTAAAGTCAACATGTGTATGAGCGGTTAACGTATCTAACAGCGTTTTTCGACTTTTCGAAGTTAGCCGCTCGGTAACTTTTGTTAGATTGTTGAACAGCTCTGACCAATAAATATCTTTCAGCCCCTCGACTTTCATAGATAGTGCTGAGCGCACCCCGTCGAGGTTGACGTCTAGCTCTTGCAGGATCACTGGGTCTACATCTGACAAACTCTGATAAGTAGTTAACAGCTTTTCTAAATCGCGAGTGTAGAGCTGTTCGAGTGTAGACACCACGTCACCACCCTTGACTAAACCGTACTGCAACCCGTCATCTATTTGCTTTTTCTTAGACTGTTTTAAGCCATGCTTGCTAGACTCGGTTTTGCCTATTTCTATTTTGAAGTTTTCTTCAAACCACAAAGTAAACGGGTCAACTTTGCAACCCTGTCCACGCCATTGTGAGTTGTCACGCAATCTGATTCTTAACACATTAACCTTAGCTCTGGCCGCTCTATCTGCATCTAGAAAGTCAAAACTGCCCAGAACTTTCACTTCGGCTTCACGCGCTGCTATGGCGTCATTTATCTCGTCAGAGTCTTTCCAGCGTTGTGGAATAACGAGGTACACGTAGTCACTATTCGCCTCGCGAATAATCTTTGTCGACCATTGAACGAACTCAGAGTAAGGCGGGTTTGAAAACACAAGGTCGACTTTTTTATCAATTAGCGTCTGCTCGTTGAACTCAGTGCCGACGACGAAAACATCAGCGGAAAGCGCGTTAAGTAATGGCATTGATTTTTCAATTGCGTACTTGTCACCGTTGGTTAGCTGTTCTAAAACGCGCCCGTCACCAGCTCCACAATCGAGCATTGATTGGTGCGTCTCGTCACCTATGTCGTTTTTTATAATTGAGATTATTTCTTTTGTTGTGGGGTACCACTCAAAATCTTGCTCGGCGTCTTTTACTTGAGCCAATAGTTTGGAAGTTGTCATGTTGCTGCCTTGTGATTGTTAGTTGCTTTCTAATCTAAAACTATTGTAAATCTACCCATTTGTTCTTCATGCACTATCCCGAAGATTCGTGAGGTAAGGTTGCAAACCGTCGCTTGTACTACTTACCTCACTCTCCGAAAGCGAAAGATTTGGCTCCTCTCACTTGCTAGTTCCAATCGCCACCGTGAACTTAACGGCATGAAGCGTAAAACATTGTAAACCGCTGGCTTTGAGGTTTTTGGCTATTGTTAGCGTCATAAAAACGACGAAAGGAGAACAACGTCTGATAGCTAACAACACTGCGACCTCACGACGCAACCCGTTGCTGATAGAAGACTTAGCTGGTACTAAGCGCCGTCAACAGGGTTTGTTGTTCTTTAGATGTGCTTATAGTAACAACATTCAATAGTATGTCAACATTGACTAACTGGGTATTTAAAAACAAAAAACCCATCGTTAGACAGGTTTTTGGTATCGGAATAATACGTGTGGTCGTCACCTAACTTTCAGCTAAGGAGGTATTAAAGGTTTGTGAGCAATGAAAAGATCCCAGACACTCATTAGAGCGCCCTCGGTTGGTTCTTCCGATATTTTATCGTTAACCTTGTGAAGCAATACGGTATACAGCGCCATGACAAAAGCCACAAAGCCGAATAGTCCATAGATGACGTATATCAATTAAACATCCCAATCGGGAGTCATTGCGCTTGCCGCCATCACTGCGTTAGCGTGAGTGGTTGTTTTTCCGCGTGCTAATCTGATTTTATCGCGCATGTTTTTGCCTCTTAATTGACTATTTTTCACTATCGCCTAGGTTGTTTGGGTATGTCAACCTTGACATTACTCGACGAGTTGAAATTTTACCGATAGGTCGTCTACGACGACGTTGTATTCAGGTATTTGGCACCCATCTTTCACAGCCTTAAAGTGTTTAGACAAGCCGCAGTATTCTATACTGTCGGCTGAATAAATCTGCTCAGCTCTAACCACAACTACATCTTTCAAAACCCTCAAAGCCAAGTGTATATTTTCGCTTGATAAAAACTTGTTGGGTATTTTGAAAGTGCCTATGTTGTCTCTCGTTAACTCACCAATAGGCGTCGTTTGAATGATGAGATGACGCGCAGGATGCTCGTCAATTTCCGCCAGTGTCAGCGTTTCATTTTCTATTTGATCGGGTGAAAACACCACTAGATACTTAGTTTCTAATTCCATTGAAAATTCGCTGTTGTTTTTTTGTATTTTCTCACCCACTTTAAAAGTACCGAACGCTCAATTTTCAACAGTTCTGCCACTCTACTTGGGACTAGGTTTCTATCATTGATGTAGGCAACCACTGCCTTTTTGAATTCTACTGGGTAGTAAGTGAAATTCTCGTCTTTGCGTATCTGGACAAGCCATTCCTTAAGTTCTGGTAGCGTCATTGATAACCTTTTGTGTTTATTAGTATGTCAACGTTGACATACTAATAATATAACAAAACAAAAAATTATTCACCCAATATGGACAACTTTCTTATACTAAACTTTGCTCCTAAGTGAATAGCATACCCAATAGTCAACAATGGGTGTACAGCGCAGGTTAGCGCTAATATGCCAAGCCCCGAGCAATGTAGGTAAATTTGCTGTCTTTGATATTGCTTTGTGGGCATTTTTACCACCTTCGGCACGTACCCCGTGGCTAAGCGTATTAACATAAAAAGCCCCGCTAGAAACAAAAGGGCTATGACAGCTACAGACGCCCAAAGCCCAAACTTGTATGAGTCAATTGCGGCCAGTAGTGCGCTAATTACGACAACGTCGAAAATAACAAACATCATGCTGCGGCCACCATAGCTCTAGCTGCTTCTACCGCTTGTAAAAACTGATCAGTATTCAAGCCAGCATAAAGCGCGGCAACCGCGTCCGCCAAATGTTCGTTGTAACCGTCCACGCTGACCGACACCCCTTTTGACTTTCGCATTTTCCAAGGCGCTTCTGGATGCAGACTCATCGCCCAATCGATCATCTCTTTTTTCGTGGCTGTTTTCTTACCGATTGCGTTAATCTTACACTCTTGTTCAGACAACTGAACCATTGGTGTAGTGATTGAACCCAGCACCCCAATGCACATGCCATAGCCTTTCATTGCGCTCGCAGATTGTGAACCGTGTGGGACTTCTACAAAGGTAAAGTTGGGACTGTGCGCATCGAAGAAATCACGAATGTCTTTTGTTAACATGCTAGAGCGGGTTAAGTCTTGGGTTGACTTTCTTACGGCTTTTTTTGTTTGCTTGTCACTTTTCAAGTTTACGCATACTTTCATGGCGTCTATTGCCACCTCGTCAGTGGCAATATTGACAGTTGCGGAGACTAGGCCCCAATTATTCATACTTGGGTCTTGCGCGATTACCTTAATGATCATGCGTAAGCTCCCCATTGTGGGTGTCGCTTGGTGCGTTCTTGAGCCTGCTTTTCAATTTTGTTTTGCGCTTGAGCCTGAGCAATCTCCTCATCTTCATTTAGACTCATTATCATTTGACCAATAAAGTTATCCATCGTGCGACCATCGGTTCTTGCAAACAAGCGATCAATTTCCGACTCAAAAACTTCATAACCCCGCTTGCAAGCGATCTCAATACTCTCTGGGACGTGCTTGCCGAGTTGAGTGGCCTTACCTTGCAAAATCAAGCGATCTCTTTTGCCGAATCTTGCCCCCGTAATTACGACTTTAGTGTCTTCGGCAAAGTCTATCATTCGAGGTCGGCGCTCTTCAATTACCCATATCTTTGAGGCATTTTTTATAGATATTGAATTATCAGCGTGATCGTTGTTGGCGACAACTTTGGTAATTTTCAACGCTATGTTGCTGAGTTCACCCTCGGACAACTTAGTTAGCCGTTCCTGTATTGCTTTATCCATGTTCAACTCCTATCAAGTCTTTTAGTTTATTTTGAAATTCTTTGGTGGTGGAATCCACCGCTCTGTCGTGTACTTCTTTGAACTGCTTGCTGACAACTTCGGCAAGCCACTCAATTGCATCAGGCTCCACGCAGGACATGCTAAATCGATAACGAAATCCCCCAACTAGAATTTCTAGTATGGGGTTGTTTTCGTCGCTATTGTCTACACTGTACTTCATGCACAATCGTTAATGGTTGCATAGCCATCTTCTTTGACAATATTCACCTGCTGTCTGCACCAATCAGCCAAGTCATTGTGAGAGATAATCAACACCGTGCCGCGTACTCTCGCGCGCTCTTCCAACAACGTCATTAAACGCTCCAAGCCTGATGTATCTAATGCGTGATCAATTTCATCACCAATAAATAAATCAATAGGCTTGGTTGCTCTGCTAGCAACTAAATCTTGAAGCGCCAGATTCGTAGCTAAGCGAACTTTTCGCTTTTCACCGCCTGACAACTCCTTAAAGCTACCCCCGCCTGTTTTGCTCGTAACGACAATATTAAATGCCTCACGTACATCACCCGCAGCATTTGTCTTAAGTGTATTCCACTGAGCGGTTAAATTGCCATCTGAAAGCGTGTTTAGATAGTCACTGGTTCGACTGTTAAGCTGTGGCGTCACTGTGTCTAGAATGTGAGCGCGAACGCCTGCGGGACCAAACACTTTGACCACTGACTTTCTAATGCGCAATTCTTTATCAAGCGCCTCGATTTCAGCTTCAACTTTGGTCATTTGCGCCTGCACCTCTGTAATGCCCTTTTCCTTCTCATGGGCTAAAACTTGCTGAGCATTTACCTCATCACTAGTAACATCCAAGCGACTCTTGACGGTCACAATGTCTTGTTTGTCCGACAGAATACCTTGATATTCACCTTCCAACTCGCTCAATTCGCTTCTAAGCTCATCCAAGCGACTCATTGTAGTCGAAACATCAGTCATTGACTTGGCGTGCTCTGTTTGCTCTACAGTCGCTTGCTCTAATGATTTTTTAAACTTCGCGTGTGTGGGTTTCTTGAATTCGATCTCTTCCAACACTAGCTTTAAATTTTCAGCGATTTTAGCTTTAACATCGGTCAAGTCATGCTCTTCGACTGGCTTTCCGCACGAATCGCACGCGTCGCCTACCGTCTTACCTACGTTGACTTCTTTTTCTTTGAGCTTTTTAGCTTGCTTCACCAGTGACTCAATCATTAATCGAGAGGCTTGCGTTTTTTCGCTAATGTCGGCAATTTCCTTAACTAGAGCGGCTTGCTCTTCATTTTCTGATTCCACCGATTTCAACTTAGTCTCAAGCTCGGCAATCTCAGCTTCAATCTTTGCTCGACCCTTGGTTTTGTAATCCGCAACGCGAACTTTTATCGCTTCGGATAGGCGATTGACTTGAGCAATTAAGCCTGTGACTTTGAGTTTTCGTTGCTCTTCGAACTCTTCCGCTTTTTCGTTGTAGGAACTCAATAAGTCCTTGTCATTTTCCAAAGACAGTTTCAAACCGCCTAGCCTTGAATGCTCCGCGCTCATTTTCTTATCTGTTTCGTTATAGCGTGCTTTGGCGATGGTATGAGCTTCTTGTAGCTTATCAACACCAGCCGCCTCTTCCACTATGGTTTTTAGAAACTTGTCGGTTAGACCAGGTAGGTCAACTTGGTCTTCTTGCCCAGAATAAATAGAGGCTTTGAACACGTCTGAGCTTGCGCCGATTATCTTATCGATTAGCCCTTGCGTTAACTTGTCTGTGCCTTTTGTTAGGTCGGTTGGCATCGAGCCTTTAACATGGTGCTCAAGCTTGATCGAGTTCTTACCCTCTTTATGCTTTCTATGGCGGGTGACGATATAAATCTCGTCATCGGTAACGCGGATTTCACTACGTACCCGAGTGTTTTTCTTCGCGAGTCTGTGCACGACAGCATCGCCGCCTGACCCACGCGCTGTTTTGCCGTAGAGACACCATGATAACGCGTCCGTGATAGACGACTTACCTGCCCCATTCGAGTCCTGCGACGTATCATCTTTGTTTTCGCCTTGTATTAACAATAAACCGCGACTTGTTAAGTTAATGGTTGCCGAGCCTATGGCCATGAAGTTTTCTATTATTAAGTTTCCAAATTGCATTATTCAATCTCTCCTATAATCGCCAGTGATTGCGCGTTAACTTCGTCCTGAATGTCTTCATCGACGCCCATTTGTACCCAACTTGTTACCGAGCCTTGCATTGTTTCGGAGCCGGTGATCGTAGTTGTTTTTCGACCTACGATTTCAGTTTTGGGAGTTGCGACAACTTGCACGCCTAAAGCTTCTTCTTTTAACAAGTTTGCTCGCCAAGTTTGAATTTCCAAATCGGTCGCTTCACCGATTTTAATACGCGTGTAGTTGCCTTTCGCTTTTGTACTAACTACAGGCAGCTCGTCCAGAGAGCTTATGTCAGTGAACTTTGGCGCGCTTGTTTCGTGATGCGTAACTACGCCGTCACTTACGATTAAATACCCCGCGAGCGCTTCACAGTCGCCAAAATTTTGATGTGTTAGTGAGCCAACTGAGAAAACTTTGTCGCTGAAATTTTTATGATTATGATAATGACCACAAAACACATGCTCAAACCCCAAATCGATTAAGTACTGCGGCTCAAGACCGTGATCGGGTATGCCCATAATCACCTCGTTGAGTGGTGCGTGAATAAATATCGTGTAGTTCGGGCAGTCTTTTGCGGCTTCTTCGAGGATTGTTTTTAGCTGAGATACTTTATTAACCCAAGGTATCATCACCACTTTTTCATCGTCATAAACTTGGATTTCATTGATTATTTTGATTTGCTCTGTGGCTAAACTTGACGAGCTAGAGGTAAGCCACTCGCTTTCTGCACTTTCTAAATCATGATTTCCAGATAGTATGCGAAATTCTAAGCGGTCAGAGTACTCTTCGAACAATGCTTTTACTGGGTTTAGTACTGAGGGGCTTAACTTACCGCGTACATGAAACATATCGCCACAGTGATAACAAACTGTACAACCCGCCTCTATCATTGCGTCCAGTGCTTCTTTTGCTGCGTTAATGGTGTCGACTAAGCGAGTGTTTAACTTATTCTCATCGATTTTTGAAAATTGGGTAAAGTTATGAAAGTGTGTATCACTAAATACCCCGTATTTACCTGTCATGGTTGCTGCCTTAAGTTGCTGTGTTAGTGTAAGACATTAGTATGTCAATATTGACAAACAAAAGCAACTTAGAGCGACGGGAGTATGAGGTTTTACGTTAATTCACTTTAATTGCGAACACGTCAACTGGCTCTTTGCCAAAGTGCTCATGCGTGATTTGTTTTTCTTCAAAGCCTTGCCATTGGCGGACAATTGTTCTCGCCATGTCGCCTTTTTTGGGATAGCCAAGCTTTAAATGAATTTCATCATAAACTTTATCAAGTCGTTTTGACCAATAAGTTGTTCGTTGACGAAACTCTTCAAGCTTTTCGCCTGATTTAATGGCGTTAAAGTATTCTGTTTTGAGGTGTAAAGTTAAAATGCGCATAGCCTCTCCTTGAGGAAAGACTATGTATCATGATTGGTTAAAAGTAAATTGGCGAAGTGTAGGTATCTACATGGGTCGAATCGACTTCCAGATACCTACACTTGTGGCAATTCATAACAGTTTAATTACTTTACAGGGCGTTTGTATCATTGTAATTTGCTGCATACCCGTATCGACAGACACAAAATTAAGCGTATTGCTGCCAATGACTACATTGGTGGCCTTGTACGTTGAGAGTTTGCCATATTCATTGCAAGCGATACGGTGCGTAGCTTTGAAAGTGTCTGGCTCAACTTGTTTAGTCAAGATGGTCGGCGTGAGCAACATCGTGCCTACGCCAAACACCGCTATTGCTGTCATTGTGGTGACATAATTCATATCTCTTCCTCCCAAATACACGTTGGACAAAAAAACTTAACAGGTTTACCCTTGCTGTCTCTAACTAAAGAAACGGCCGCGTAGCACGTCGGGCAAGCTAGATGACCTTCCATTTTGCCAATTAGCTCGTAAGCCGCTTCTAGTTCCGCTTCTAGTTCGGTTTGAGTTTTTGCTTTTTGCTCAGTGATCATAATATTAGTTAAACTCATGGTAGCTTTTCCAATAGTTGATGAAGCTTTGAAATGTCAACGTCCCACTTGTGCCTGCTCCGCTTTGTGTGCTTTTCAAAAGCTTCAAAAATTGTCTGCTCCGCTTTGTCAATGCTAATTTTATTGACTTTGACAAAGTGAAAAACGGCTCTTTCTAAATTGCCCAATTTCATAGCCAAGCCAATGTGTTTAACTTCGTGACAGCATGGGCAAAGCGCAATCAAACCCGTTAATGTTTGTTTGAAATTAACATCGTCGTACTCCCAGATTTCATGACACTCAACAGGGTGTTTGTTGCCTTTTCCACCGCATATTTCACAGCGATGGTTTGCTTTTTTATAGGTCGCTCTACGCACCAAATCCCACTCTGCTTTGCTTAGTTGACTTCTCAAGTTCGTAAACCACGACGTTTTAGGTACTAGCTCTATTGTTAACTTGTCTTGCTTCATAATTTTTCACTTTTTTCTATGTATGTCAACTTTGACATACTATTGAGCTAAGCAGTAGTAACACCCACAATTCCGCGAGGGTCTGTTATAGCAACCCCGTATTCTCTCGTGGCGGTTAAGCGAATTTCCATTTTGCTTGCTCGAATGACTCTATCAAAGTCGTCACCGTACTCTTCGTACATGTCGGCTATTAGCGTGTCCAGAAGCTTATTTATAATGGTCAACTCTGGCTCGGACGGGTTCTTGGAGCGTCTGTCTGCTATTTCTAAATTGCTAATTTCAATTGAGCACGCGTGTTGTTGCTTGCCAACTTTCACCAAGGCGCGAATGTTGGTTGAATCTTTCCGCCCGTTTTCTATTGCTTCGACCACTATGTCATCAACGCCTATTTCCTGCACTAGCGCTATTTTTATCATTTGCTCGTTCAAATTATTATCTTTTATCATCGTTCCCCAATTCCCCGTAAGCCACTCGCCTTTCAGCTTTTCTGCCATACCGCTCATACACTCGGTGAACTTTTCAAGTTCACCTGTCCAAGCGTTAGAGAAGGTTAGCCCTTTTATTCTTTTAAGCGCTTCATTCTCTCTAACGTTTGCTAGGGCGAACTCACCAAGACTCGTATCGTGATTGCCATCATAGTGATTACCATCTTGATCAGTTTTCCCTTTTTTGCACCCTTTAGGCGGCACAAAGGGGCTAGCGGTAGCCCCTCTAAAACCTTTGCCTTTTCTACTCACTTTCAAACATTGCTTCTAGCTTCGGAATCAAGTCGTTTTTTTCTACATAAGTGATAAAAGCATTGCGATACATTTTTTTCTCGTCAAAGACAAAGTAGTTACCCGCTTTCTCTAACTTGCCTTGCTTATCTAGCGTATCGATTAGCGCACCCGCAACATCAAAATGCACACCGCCATTTTCTTCAAAGACTATCCGCCAAGTCGTTTCCTGATGCGGTCTGGTCAACTTGTTCTTGACGGTCTTAGCCTTGATTTCATGCGCGATAACTTCTTTGGTTTTAGAGTCCTTCACTAACTTTTTACCTAGCGACAAACGCACCGATGCGTAAAACTCCATTGCCTTGCCGCCAGGTGTCGTGGTCGGGTCGCCAAACATTACTCCAATTTTTTGTCGCGTTTGATTTAGATAGATGGCTGTAGCGCCTAAATCATCAATGATGGAGGCTATTGATTTAAGCGTTGTCGAGGTAACGCGCGACAAGGCAGAGGTGTCGTTCATGGTTAGCTCGTCAATGCCTTTTTCAAATACTGACTTGGGTACCGCACTCGCTACAGAATCAAATACAATAACTATTGGGGCATCTTTATCCAATAAGCCTGAATCTCGTATCATTTGAGCCATTTGAAGCGCCACAGTGTTCCCTTCTTCCCACGTTTTTGGCTTTTTGTAGTAGAAATATGGCGAGTTTGAGTTCAAGCCGAGTTTTTCAGCATAGCCCACCATAAAGCTGCGCTCCCAATCAATGAAAATGGCGCAACCACCTTGCTTTTGCGCTGCAATCATTAACATGGTGGCTAGTGCTGTTTTACCGCATGAAGGGTCACCAAAGATTTCAATAATTCTACCTTGAGGGAAACCTTTGCCGCTTGAACCACTAACTATCTTATTTAGATCGCTAATACCTGAATTTAACCAACTTGGGTTGTCATCAATTGTGCTATCACTTCCGCCAAACTGCTTGGCCATTTGTTTTGCTAACTGTTCTGCTGCGCTCATTTTGTTGCCTTAATTTATTGTGTTTAAATGTTTAAATGCGTTTTCTAAGCTCTTAACAGCGCTTGGGGCTGTTACAAACTTTGCAGCTCTTGTCACGTACGCTTGTGCTACTTTTGCTTGTTCAATTGTTTGTACAGACCCCACCACGCGCTTTACTTTGTCAATTACTACGTTTTCCTCTTCGTAACTTGGGTCAGGCCATATCATGTTGCACACTCTTCGTAACTTGGGTGTACCATTTTTATGAAACTAGGTAGCTTCATAACCAGCGCGTTAAACCCAAGCTCCGCGTACAAGTCCAGTAAGCCCTCTTCATCAAGCTCAGAGCGTTCGATTTTGCTAGGCGGCTTGTCGGTATGTTGGAGTAAATTCATCAACTTTATATTGCGCTTGTAAATGTCCAAACCGCCTTTGATGTTTTTGCAAAAGTCATTGATTTTTTTGCGACTACGGCGAAGATTGATACCGCCATGTTCTAACTCTTCGGGTGAAAAGTCGCCGTTGGCTTTGTGAGCTGCCAACATGTGCTTAACGCTACCAAATCTTGCCAATACCTTTGGCGCAGTCTCTTTACCTAAGCCACCAACTCCGCTGATATTATCTGATGTGTCGCCTTGTAACGCTTTGCCTTGTAAAAAAGCAACACCATCCACGTAGCCAGTGTATTCGTGAAAGTTTTTAGCCGTAATTAGCACCTTGTCTACAGGGCTATACCAACTAACAAGTGCATTAACCAGCTGCAGCCAATCTTTGTCGCGAGTAACAACGGTCATCTTGCCGCCTGTGCTCATTACTTTGCGCGCTAAATAACCCGCAAGATCGTCGGCTTCGTAACCATCACATGCCCATTGTTTCATGCCGAATAGTGTTAGCATCTTTTGAATGTAAGGGCGTTGGGTTTTGTACTCGGCTCGCATAGCGCGCTGTTCGGGCGTTGAGTCTCGCTTGCCTTTGTACTCTGGCAGCAAATCATATCGCCACTGACAATGCTTGTCCCAAAGTGAGACTATTTGTGCCTTTGGAAACATACGATGAAACTCAGGGAACGCCTTTGCGCAGTGATAGATGGATTGTGTCGCTTGATGATCACCAGTTGAAAGTCGCTTATTGCTTTGACCGATATAGCCGATCGCATTGCTGTCTATTACTACATATTCCATAACAAATCCTTTAAAAAAAAGAGGGGCTTTTCAGCCCCTTAATTGTTTACTTATATGTGACCTACAGATCGTCTAATAACGCATCCAAATCAGACGAGTCAACAGCGGCGGTTGTGACGGTGCCAGCTGCGCCATCGGTACCATTCGCTTTAACTTCTTCGGCTTCTGGTTCGGATTTATCTTCATGAACAATTTCTTCGACAATTTCACCATCAAGTACGTCATCTTCTAAAAGACCATCTAAGCCATCACCTGACGTTTTAGGGGGTGAAAGCACTTTACCCCCTGCACTCTCAATACCCGCCACGCCCGTTAGCGCTGTAATGGCACGATTGGTGTCAGCAGCGGTAGACGCAGCCACCCACTTATCAATATCTTGTTGCTCAGCTAATAAAGCCTTGTCAACGTTAGGGACATTCTTTTTAGGCGACGTTACGTTAAAGCTGTAGCGAGTGTTCTTACCTGTACCCGTGCGTTTAACGGTTAAGTCTTGACCACCTTCGGTATTCAACAAAATATCACCGTACTCTTCAAGAATAGGTAAAATGTCATTATCGAAAGTGCCTTTGGCCATTTCAATTAACTGAGGCTTGTCATCATTTTGGCCACGAATAATTACGTTCATGACAATACGACGAGAGCCACGCATATCTTCCAACTCGCTCACTTGTTCTTCGGTAAACAGATGCGGATTAGCTTTTGCGTGACCGATTGCTTCAAACACCTGATCGCAAATAAGACAATCACGCTCAAATGTGTTTTTGGCACAGGTAGCAACAGCGGCAACTTTTCCATCTTTTTTGATGTAATGTTGACCAAATTCATGAAAGAACGTTGGGTCGCCATTTTCGCGCCAAGAAGGTAACAATCGAATCTGAGAGTCACCGCTAGGTATCTTACCCGCGCGCACTCCGCTCGCCGCTTCACTATCTACTTTTTCGCGACGTTGTTTGAGCATTTGTTCTAGGGTTAAAGCCATTTTGTATTTCCTTAAATGTATATTTTGGTTTCTTTGGTTTTTGAGTTAGCTAGCTTTGCTTTCTTTGGTTTAGCTCGCTTTGCTTTTTTTGAGCGCATCACTCACACGTTGTTCGCGTGATTTGAACGTTCCGCTCATGGTCATTTCAAGCTCGTAACGTTTACAGGCTTGAATGAGCATTTGTTGTCGCTGCTCCATAGAGTCAGCGACCGCGCGACAGTGGTTGTAAATCTGCCTCGCTTTATTCATTGTCGATTCGGCAGCTTGAAAAGCGGCACTCATAATGACTTCACTTTCAATCATCTTCTCCGAAGGCTTCTTACCCGCTTTGATGTAAGCTTGACGAATTTTCGACCCCATATTCGCCTCTACAAAGGCAGCATTGGCTTTAGCGCGTTCGTATTGATATTGAGCTTTCGAGGCAGCAACGCTGTACCAAGCGTACAAACCCGCTTGTTCAGTCAAACCTTCGTCCAGGTTAAAAGGGTCAACCTTTAAGTCGTCAGAGACAGAAACGCCCAGTAAAAAATTCTTAAGCATCGGTGCTTCAATGACTGGAGATTTGCCTTTTTTCGAAGAGTCACTTTTTTTAATGACCTCCATCAATTCTTCAACTTCGTCAATGTCACCATCTATTTCACTAGTCATCTTCTTTACTCTCTTTTTAGCTTTTTACTTTCGTTAATAATAACATTGATTAGTATGTCAATGTTGACATACCTATCGGTAATTTAAATATATCACAACTATTTATTCGTTTTCTTTGAGTGCTCAAGCCACTTCATAATTTTTTTGCTTTTGGCGTTGACGTTTTGATATTGAAACAAATCGTCTAAAGGGCAATTGAATAGCGTGATCATTGCCCCGCATAAGTCATTAAACTCTCGAATAATGGCATCTCCATTTTTTTCATTGGTTACAGGGTTGATATCATCAATGCCGAATCTGACAGCTTTGCCTATCTCCTGTTGAATTTCCCCACACTCCTCGCCGACGCAGGCCAGAAAGTGTACTGTGTTATCTAAGTTATCTAAGTTCGCTTGATGTTCGTTTATCGCGTTCTTGATTCGCTCATAGTCTTGACAATCAAATTGAATACCGCTCTCTAATGTGACTCTGCACCAGTCCATTTTATCTGGCTGAACTAATGCAATTTGTCTAACATCAACATAAGAGCCATCTTTTAAACTTATTCCTGTAATCATATTCAAACCCTACTTTAAAATAAATTAATCGTTAACATACATCTCTAACATTTCTTGAGTTGCTTTTTTCTGCTCATGCAACTGCTTTTTCAAGCTTATGTTCTCAAGCTCTAAATGGTCGATGTAATCAACATCTTCTTGTCTCAGAATATCTTGTATTGAAAATTTATTAACCATTGTTATTTCTCCGTCTACTTTAATAAAATAATTTCCACTGGTTGATTCGAGTTATAGTAAAATTCCCACCAACGGCACAGCTTTGAGTAGTAAGTTACGAACGCGCAAACTTCATCGACACATAGTTTATTTTCTAAAATCAATTCGTGTGCGTTATGTGTCACATTACTGCCGTTAAATTGAAACTTAATCATATCCACCCCTGCTCTAACGATGACTTACATCACCTGAACCAGTTCTAATCGAGCCACCAACGGTGTAACATTCAACGTCACCTGAGCCTGTCTTAATTGAGCCTGCTACATTGGCACAATCGACATCACCAGATCCCGTATTTATTGAACCAACATTTTCAGCTTTTACGTTGCCAGAGCCGTTTTCTAATAACTCAACATCCCCATGAACAGTAACGTTAATGTCACCAATCAACTCACCGTCCTGAGTCGCACCATCAACAATTACTTTATTATTATTATTAATGCTTATGTTGTTGCCTTTAA
Organism: Laminaria ephemera; assembly: GCA_036873875.1. Lineage (NCBI taxonomy): Eukaryota > Phaeophyceae > Laminariales > Laminariaceae > Laminaria > Laminaria ephemera. The sequence goes on along the minus strand of JAYJMJ010265994.1, from coordinate 7,048 downwards.
ACTCTTTACCATCAATAACAACTCGCCCATTTCCTGACATATTTATATTCACAGTGTTCTTTCCTTTATCTATAATCGTTTACTTTTAAGTTAACAGAGACAAACGCTACTACAAATGTACATTAACTCTCATTTTGTTCGTCACATTTAAGTCTTGCCTTTAAAAATTCCGTCGTTGTATGTGCCCGCACCTTTCACTGTAAAACTTGACGCGTTTGGCTTTTCGCTTTTCGTAGCAGTAGTGCCACAGACGTCACAAGGCTTTTCTTCCGTTTCGTAATGAGTGTATAGCTCCACTACTCCGCAATTTTCACAATCGAAATTATAAAGTCTCTTCATTAGCCGCACGCCTCTTCACCACAGTTTGAATCATCTTCATCGGAGCGAAGATCAAAAGATGTTATTATTATAGATTTGCCATTTAGCAACTCGTTGTACATTTTTGACTGACCAACGCCTAGCGAAAAACCAACCCCCGCGAACCAGAACAGTAAAAACAAATAAGTCGGAATCTTTAAGCCGCTTAGCGTGTTCATAATTATTTTTTTAATTCTTTCTTTCATTTAAAGCACCATATCCGCTACGTTAATCATCAATTCACTCAACACCTCTTGCATTTCAGGGCGTGGGTAAATCATTTGAGGGTTTATCCCAAAAGCGACATTACAATCTCGCTCCTTGTCGAACTCAACTCGCCCTGTTAAATCACCTATCCCACCTTTAACATCGGGGTAAAAGTGACGGATTGCTCCGCCTCCTAGCGCAACAATAACAGGTGGGTTTAGTAGTTTTATCTCAGCCTCAAGCGTTGGCGCAAAAGCATTAATCTCAGCGTTGGATAATTGCTTATCTTTTTTCTTCACCTTGCTTAACGAAGTGTAATAGCCATCACTAACCTTAAGCCCAGCAGCCTTGAGTGAGTTCTTTAAATACGTTGCTGACTTCCCCTTCATTGACAAGCCTTCTTGTTCTTCAAAGTAAGTAGGGCAGTCTGTAACAACCATGAACTTGGGTTTTTTACCATGAGACGGTCTAACAACATTCTCATGTCTATCGTCAAGCTCGCCGTACAATTTCATTATTTCCGACTTAACAAAAGGTGACACATCAATGACTCTATCCGCCTTTACGTCCTGCAAGGATAGCGCCCCCATTAACTCTTTTTGATCGCGCAATCTGTCTGGGTGATCGCTAGAGATTTGCCCCTCTTCTATGCTCGCAAAAGCGCCACACTTATCTAGGTTCTCGACTACTCGCTTGTTGACCACTCGCTTAACCACCCGCTCTCGCATGTCTTCAATTGACGTAAATGGATTATACTTAGCTGTTTTTACTTCTTCTAAGTGCGAATCAGTCACTACAACGTGATTCCGAGCGTCTAAGATACTTTGAACAGCTTTAACACTTACTTGCTTAATGTGAGACAAAGGCGTGTACAAAACTGTCTTCTCGCGCTTTAAATCATAACCAATTTCAAATCTATCCGTCGACACGTTGATATCAGGCGGTAGTACGTGCAGACCGTCTCGTATTGCGTCGGTTGCAATGGCTTTGATTTTCGTATCATCAAGCACTGACATTGTTGCGGCATAAAATTCAGCGGGGTAGTGCGCTTTTAGCCAAGCAGATTGAAAAGCTATCAGTGAGTAAGCAACGGCATGAGACTTGTTGAACGAGTAAGCCGCGAACCCAACAACGTCATTCCACAGCATCGTCGCATCAGCCTCTAGCATGTCATTCGAAACAGCCCCTTCTATGAATTTATCTTCCATCTCCTTCATTTTGACAGGGTCTTTTTTACCAATTGCTTTACGTAGGTGATCAGCTTGAGCCATTGTGAAGTTGCTTAAGTCCCGAGATATTTGCATAATCTGTTCTTGATACACCATTACACCAAACGTTTCATTGAGAGCGGCTTCCGTTTTCGGGTGAGGATATGCAATAGGCAACCGACCCTGACGAATTTTACAATATTTTTCTGCCAGTCCTGCATCAAGTGGACCTGGTCTGTTCAATGCGTTAACCGCTACCACGTCTTCAAAGGTCATACTTCCACCCACCGCTATGTCTCGCAGCAAATGTCTCGCAGTTCCACCCTCGAACTGAAATATGCCCTTTGTATTGCCTTGAGCGAATATCTCTAAAACTTTGGGGTCTTCCAAGCTAATTGAGTTGATATCAATAACTTTCTTATGACGATCTTTTATGTGGTCGAGCGCAATGCGCATTATGTCCAAAGTGGACAATCCTAAAATATCGAGCTTAATTAAGCCCCAATCTTCCACGATTCGCTTATCCCAGTTTAATGTCGCCCCCTTTCGAGTCTCTACAACCGCTCTGTTGACGAGAGGCTCTCCGCCGATAACTAAGCCCGCCGCATGTTGCCCTAGCGTTCTCATGCACCCTTGCAGACTACAACTGGTTTCAAACAATTCTTTATATTTAAGCGCGTAAGTTTCAATCTCTGGCACCGCAACTACGGCCTCTTCGAGCGACACTGCTGCACCGTGTTCTTTCGGGACAAACTTGGAACAGTTGTAATCGCTAACGGGCAAATCGTTAACCCGAGCAACATCCCGTAGTGCTGAGCTGCTACCTAACATTCCATAGTTAGAGATACCCGCCACGTAATCTTTACCAAATTTATCGATACAGTGTTCAATAACTTCACCGCGTCTTGATGACATGAAGTCCAAATCAACATCGGGGTAATCCAAACGCTCTGGGTTTAGAAAGCGTTCGAATATCAAGCCAAAGCGAATAGGGTCGACTTCGGTGATAAACATCAAGTATGCGATTAAGCTACCTGCTGCTGAGCCACGAGCGGGGCCTACGGTGATATCTTTTGCTTTTGACCACTGACAAACATAAGCCACAAGCAAAAAGTAAGACGAAAACTTCATTTGCTTGATAATGCCAAGCTCATACTTTAGACGCTCTTTATACTCCCCCAGCTCTTCATCAGTTGGTTTATATCCAAATACTTCGCTCGAAAAGCGCTTCTTCCAACCTGATTTACACTCTTGCACCAACTGACCAAACTCGTCAGTCGCCAACTGAGGCAGTGACATTTCTTGTTTTTTCCACTCATAAGTGAACATAGCGGCAAAATCTTCAAACTCTGCATTTAAAAAGGCGTCTGTAAGAGCCTCGTTTGCGCTTAAATACTCTTCCCGACTATCCGCTTCATCTTTCAAATAAAAGTCGCGTGTGTACGGCACAGCTCGCGCGGGGTGAGTTGCTTTGGAATTGCCGCATATATAACCCAACATATCTCTCACGCTATCGTCGCCGCGTTTGTATAGTATTGGTCGCGTCAAAATTACCTTTGCGTGAATTGTTTTACCCATCTCTAGCGCTTTCTTGTTGCAATTGAAAAAGAACGGTTGTGAAACTTGCGGCAGCTCAACAAGAAGATTCTTGTGTTCCACAACCGTTGCTAACTGATTAAATATGTCGGTGTATTCTTTTTTGGACAAATCGAACATATTTTCTAAGTCACCCGTCGTTACTACCAGATCGTCACTTCCTAACTCGCAAAGAACGTCCTTAAGCCCAAGGCGCGGATAAAAATAAAAGTAGTCGGGGCTGTTCGCAATGGTAAGTAAGCGAAAAATAGCTTTCATTCCATTATCATTTTTGGCAAATAGCTTTAAGTCATATCGCGGATTGTGCGCTTTTTTCTCACGCAAGTGAGGGTCTTGAACGATGGCTAAGCTAACGCCGATAATGTATTTCATTTCGTGCTTGTTACATGCGGATATAAAATCTGTCATGCCGCTAACTGTGTTGTCGTCGCACAGAGCCACCGTCTTGTAGCCGCGTTTACTTGCTATCTCAACCGCATCTTTTGGGTTAAGTGTGCTTTTACCTATGCTAAAATGTGTTCTGATAAATGGAATTATGCTACTCATGAGTTTACCTTGTATGCTCTATTGCCTATGCTAGACACTACTTGAAAGTGCATCAGCACCCTGATTATATTGGACGTGTTTGAATAAACTGTTTGCTTAGACCACTGAGGAAAGTTCTTTGACAGCGTCTCTGTAACGACCCGCGACGTAATGTGATCGTTACTTAAGAGTAAAGACCAAACGCAGCTCATGTAACTAGGCTTTATGTGCTTGAAAGGGTTTATTTTATTGCTCAAGCAATCAACAACGTCAATGTTTTTACCAACGATAGCTTTTGCGAGTGCTAGACAACCTGTAGGCAGCCCAGAAAGGCTCGTTCGCTCGTCATCGCTCAATTCCAACTTCATCTTAACACTCTCTACACTCGTCGTTTTAACACCTAACTTGTTCGCCCAACGTACGTGCTTGGTTTTCATTTTTTCAAAACCAACACTGTCCTGAATGTTCATTTCCGAAAGTTTGTGATTAGCCTGCGTGAAGCATTTCTTAACCCCCTGACAGCTCTTACACTGTTCTGAGGTTAAGTCGAAACACACTACCGAACCGAAGCAGCCTAATTCCATGCTCTAGCCCCAAACTCGACTTGCGATTTCATTCACTACCAATTGGTCTGACTCTGGTAGTCTGTTAATGAACGCCAACTGAGCTGCATCAGCGCCATCGCCTCTTAATATCCAAAGCTTTCCGATTGTTATCAGCACGCGAGGCCCCAATGTGTTTGTTATCTTCGATTCCTGATACGCCTTGCGACAGTATTTCCCGAAATCAATAATCTTTTGGGCTTCTTCGCGAACCAATGAGGTCTTTTTCATCACGATAGCAAGCTCATGCTTTTCGGACATATACTGCAACTTGTGAACTATGCCAAAGCGCTCATAGTTCGCAGCATTTTGAACATTTGTACCCTGAAACAAACCTGTTGAATCGCCTGAGCCGTTCGTATTGCCGGTTGCTACAAATCTAAAGTCCTTATGCGGAATAACACGCTTCCACTCTTCATCAGCCTCTTTGATATAAAGAGGCTTACCCTCTAGAACAGGTTGATAAACTGCTAGAACTTGAGGGAAAGCAAAGTCGTATTCGTCAGCAAGATAAGTAAGACCATATCTCATGGCGATAGCTAGTGGACCTGGTACAAAATAAGTACCTGTTTCGTTAGCTGCCATCTGACCTAATATATGGGACTCTTCTGTCGAGCCTGTGTGTTGAACGCGCAACATAGGTCGGTTTGTTCGGGCGCAAATTTGTTCGGGAAGTGTTGACTTACCAACCCCTGCAAAGCCCCAAAGATACGTAGGTATGTTTTGATCAAACCCCATCTGCGCAATCTTTACGTCACGCATATTTGCCACATACTCTTTGTCCTTTTCAGGCACTAAGTAATCGTATTCACCGCTGTGCTTTGCTATCGGTATCATAATCGGGTCGCCTGATAGAGAACGTGTTTCTTTCGTATCTCTAACTGCCCACATATCTTTTAGTGAAATCATATCGCCAAATTTCTCGATTTGTTTTTTGTTTTCAGATTCTTTCAAAGCCGCTTCGTGCTTTGCCAGAGCGTCGATTGCTTTTTGACTGTACAGAGGGGCTAATGGAAACTGTGATGAATATTCATTAACGGCAGCATCGAGGCTACCGCTACTGTCGATCATTTCTTCGTGATCTTTTTTTATGTGGTTTCGAATCGCGTGAACTTGTTCGCCGCAAATCTGACATGTTATTTTTTCGTCTTCTGTTGGGATTACTGCTGCCGTAGTAGTCATTATTTACCCTTGTTGCTGATTAAATTAAAAGTTGCTGATCAATTTCTATGTATAAGATTATAGCTACCCGAGTTGTATGTCAATATTGACATACAACATTTAAAAGGGTAATCACTACTCTATTAAAATCTTTGTAAGCTCCTGCATCACTCTACCCGCTAACTCCGACGGGTCGTTCATAACGATGTTCTTTTTGTAAAATTGTTGAACCGCGTTTGAGCAAATACCCATACCAACGCAGTGAATTCCTGACTCTTCTATTTCCACCACCGCATCTTTCAAATAATTCATCTGCTTACCGTGATTCGAATAGTAACCCGCTGCAGGCTGGCCATCGGACATAACTATCATAGCTAACTTGTCTTCTTTGCGAGTTGCGAGTCTTCTTGCCGCTATCATCACACTTTCACCATCTATGTTTTGGCAAAGTATGTTACTCTGCGCGTGAAACACATTGGTCATTCTGCGCATGACTTTGGTACTCATACCCTCATCAAATGATTTTATGATTGGCATATATATAGGCTCGGCTCTGGCGGGGCTGTACGAGCACTTTTCTACCTCTTCCTCCAGCAAATTATTTAACTCTCGCATGGTACTAAACTGGGAAAAAGGCAAACTGCCCTGATACAACGTGGTGAAGCCTATTATCTCATGTGGAATTTTTAAACGAGTTAGTATCTCAGATAACGCCCAACAACCTACCGCCGCATCCTGTATCTTTCTGCCACTCATCGAGCCTGACATATCCATAACAAGTGACACTGCGCTATTTTTGGAGCGCGTCTCTTCTTTCTTTCTAAAAACTCGGGTGTCGCCGACTTTTAATCTGGACAGGGCGCTAGCGTTTAATTTCCCTTTATGCAACCCACCTTGCCAATGTGAGCGATTTTGAGCCACAAATGCACGCTCAAGTATCTTGGAAGACACGCCAACTATTTCGTGAACTTTATCTTTTAATTTTTCGACCTTTTTATCAAAATTAGACAAATCTTGAAAATTGTGGTCTGGGAATTGGTGAATGACATCATAATCGGTTGTTAGCGGTACGTAAGATTTGTTGGTTATTTCGCTAGCAACTTCTTTTTTAAGAGCTGCGGACAGTGCCTCTTCTGTAGAGTCTTCATCATTCATGGCATCTTCAAGCTCTGAGCGGTTCGCGGCCGAGCGCTCTTCGGAGCCTAGTTCTTGATTTCCTACCGCCGCGTCATCCTCGTCGCCACCTGAAACATCACTACTGTCGCCACTTTCCGCCTCACTCTCAGATTCATCTTTATCAGATTCGCCACTTTCGTCAGATTCATCTTCTTTATCAGATTCATCTTCTTTATCAGATTCATCTTCTTTATCAGATTCATCTTCTTTATCAGA